>JBBPDB010111436.1:0-19860 GCA_037974465.1 Brachypetersius altus
GAATTACAGCTAGGTAAAATGATTGAGGCGTCTTTATAATAAATAATAATATAACGTGGACGAGTTCAGCGGGCCGGATTAAAAAGCCCAACAGGCCGTAGTTTGCCCATGTCTGATCTAGAATCAGAATCTCTTTATTGACATTGTAGCAGCTGTACAACGAAATTTAAAGGTGTAAAAAAAGTTAAAGTATTTGTTTGCATAATGTATCAGAACCTGGTGGACCTTAAAATAGCCGATCTCCCTGAATCAGTGTCTGGATATTTATGTGACAAAGTGTATAGGAAGACCTCTACTGTACTTTTTTTTTAAACGCACTGTAATCGTTCTGATTTGCTAAGTGAAGAGTGTGAGTTAGACACTTATTCGTGTATAACTGAAGGAGGTACGCTATGGGCTGAGATTGCAGAGCACAGTGAAGGTTTCAGTTTTTTCTCTCTGCACAGTCATTGTGAACACAGGGCCGTCTGTCTGGGCTGCTTGCACCTGCTACTCTCCGTCTGTTGCACACACACACACAAGGAGACCTTGCCAACCTTTCTTCATAGCTGGTGTACAGAGACTGTGTCTGCTGTCGGATATCTAGGCCAAACGTAGAAACCTTAAGCAGCGTACAACTCTTTCAGATCTGAATGCCCTGTGTGTTTAGCCTTTCTGAAGTCTTGTGGAGAATTATATGTGCATCTTTTCCTTCTGCACGTAATTTGCAGTACAGATTGTTTCAGTGTTGTTTCCATTGTTTGATCACTGCAAATACATTTAACATGAGCAGATTTGTATCTTATGTTGGAGATCTGTTTTATAAAAAACATTGATATTTATTTACAGGTTTATTTAAAAAAAAACTTTGGCTGAAGGGAATCATATGCATTCTATAACAAGGCCTCCCACTCTCTTTCTGTCTCTCTCGCTCTCTCTCTCTTTTCTTTCTCCTCCACCCCCTTCTTTTATAGATCGGTTTGACCATCACTGCCCCTGGGTTGGAAACTGTGTGGGAAAGAGGAATTACCGTTACTTCTACCTTTTCACGCTCTCCCTCTCCCTCCTGACCATCTATATCTTCACTTTTGACATCGTCCATGTTGCACTCCGTAAGTGTTATGACCCGGGACCAAATGCCCCTAAAATGTATTATTTCTTTGACAAATATAAGGAAGCAGTATGCAAAGATGAGGCCAGCCATCAGTCATTTTGGGTAATTGATGTTTACGTAAAGGCCTTTAGTGGCAGGGAATTGTGAGAATCCTTGCTGACACTGAACTGCACAACGATTGTCAGAGTAATAAGCTCTCTCTGGCTCATTAATGCAGCAGAAGGTCCCAAATCTTCTGTAGGCCCCTGATGCGCCTCAGTTAACGGCTGGTTGACGTGCCTTGCCTTTCATCTTCCTTTGCTTCAGACCGGTACCATGCATAGACAGCAGGAGACAGGCAGAGATGTGTATGAGTGAGGGAGCTAGAGAGAGTGAGTGAGCCAGAGAGTGCAGATGTAGATGGAGTGAGATGTACAGTGTGCTGTGTTTGGCCAAATAGACTGCCAGTGTGGCTAATTAGCTTTGAGCCTGCGATTGCAGTGTAGTTCATAATGCAGCATGAATGCTATCCTTAAACTTCAAGCATGATTTTTTAATGCTAGACGCCAAATGAGGGGAATACATATGAGCAGAGCTGGCATAAACAGCCCGGGCTGGATGTGTGGTGGGGGTTTAATGGACGATTCATTGTGTGTTTGGGGGTGGGGGGGTGAAGAGTTGATCTATAAGGATGGATACACAATTTAATGTGTTTAATTTAATGTGTTGATGAGTGCTTGTTGTCTATTTTCCCTACAGGCTCAGTGGACTCTGGATTTTTAAACACTCTTAAGGAAACCCCTGGAACATATCCTTTCATCTTCATTTGAGCCATAGCAGCCCTCTTCACAACACAATAAAATCCCTTCTTCATAAACCCTCAGTACTGCCATGACTATTATGAAAAACTGTAAGCTGTCAACAGTAAACAAACACATCTGTTAAACATTACTGGCTCTCAGTGCCAAATTTATTACTTTGTTGTGCAGATAATCGTCCCTGAACGTCAGCACTTTTAAACTTATAAAAACAGGCAGTACAAGTTATAGATATTAAACTCGTAAAGTATCAGATATTAAGCCCATAAATTGTAAACAGTTCACTAGTTACTTTGCTGACCAGCAAGATTGGTATTTCAAGTCACAAAAAAGTGTGAAACTCTGTTTAAGAAGTATTAGCTCAGCCACAAAGCGATGACCATAAAGTACTGTATACACTTTTACCTTTATACACTCCCCATATACCTTTATAACCTGTAATTACACTCACTGGCCACTTTATGAGGTCCACTGAACTTTAAGCTCCTATAAAGTGATACACACAGGGATGCTGTTGACCAGATACGATAGTAGTGGACTATTTTCAACCAAGAGTGTCTTTGTAGAGGCATGCCATCATGTGTGGCATTAGTATGAGAATAGATATTCTATGTTTTTCAGTGTTCATATACAGACTTTTCATGTACAACAAAACTCAGACTTCACCAGAAATGCACCAATAGAAACTTTAACACGTTTAAAAAAGGAACTTCTTTACTATAAAACTCGTAGCTGGCGCTATTGCCCTGGACATGGGCAGCAATGCCAGCTATTCTAGTGGCCTCACTTTGAGGCATGGAATGACCTTTTTCAGCGGCTACATGTAAATACAGTGTTAGGACTACTCTAACTGAAATATGACTTCTACTGGTACTTTATAACACGACTCTTATAAAGTCTTTGAGAGATTCAATTTTTGTTTGTTAATGGTCATTAATGAGGCCATAAATACCTTAAAACCATTAACAGTGACAGAAAATAGGACAATTATTATTTGTGTAATAGCTGCTTATAAATAGTTTATTCATACATGAATTTATGCAAAGTAGACAGATATAGAAGTGTGACTGTCTTCATTGTGTTATTTCCTTAACTCTTCACTGTACTGTGATAGAGGTCCTGGTGTGCTTCTTCACGCTCTGGTCTGTAGTGGGACTGACCGGTTTCCACACGTACTTAATCTCCCTCAACCAGACTACCAACGAGGACGTAAGTGTTCCTGCTGTACTTTTCCGAGCTTAGTTCACGCTCATGTATCACACTATGAGTCCTGCTGCTGTTGTTTGACTCTAGAGATAAAAGTATGCTCTGAACTGTGGTAAACTCTTTGAAGCGTTAAATCTAGTCAGCTGTCACCTTGGCAACAGTGTTGTCAAAGCCTGGCTTGTAGGAGAGAGGAAAACTATATGAATTTTCTACTGCTAGAAATTTTTTACAGATCCCTACATATGCCTCTCTTGTAAAGCTGACCTTGTGGTGTGTGTGTGTGTGTGTGTGTGTGTGTGTGAGAGAGAATTTGAGTGCTCTGCACCAGAGTTTTATTTATGCCAGAGGCTAGCAATTCACTGATCTGACTGCAGAGCCCATAGTTCTGGGGCTGTGGCACTTTCACACTTTACTATAATGATTCATTTATAACACTCTCTGCCAGCCCGTTCTAAGGGTGCAGAGGGAAGGAGAGTCCGAGCGAAAGAATGGAGGAGGGGGTGATGTTTTTGGCTGACACTTTAGCTCATGTCAGTCTTGTTTGTCTGAATTTGATCTGGATAATAATAGGCACATCAATACCTGCCTTACGGCTCATACACGCAAACACGCACACGCAGTCTGTGGTGAACGGATGGTGATTTATTGAGAGGCGCAGATGCAGAGGGCACCTTCAAAGCTCTGCCTGAGAGCAACTCCTATTTTTATTGCTCAGAGAAAGTGACCCACAAACGGAGTCTTTAGTCTTTGCATAAAAGTCTCATTTCTAATTTAACCAAAGCTGTGCAGGAATAGAAGTCATTAAAGCTGTCTCCTGTTATCCTGTGCTTTTTTTGATTCATACTTAAATGCCATCCAGGAAAGGATAAAAGACCACTTGCTAATTCTGCAGTAGGAATGTCTCCTTAAGAAGTGCAATATTTAAATCCCTAGCTAGTTCTTTTTTACTAGGTCAAGTCAGACCCAGAGGGAGTTAATGACTAAAACTGTAACAGCACTTTTGAATAAGATATAAACTAAAAGCGCATTTCTTCGCACAAGCCTCTTGTCAGAAGTGCCAGCTTCTAACCTAAAGCAGCAGGAATCTGAGAAGAGAGTAGGTGCCCTGAGTTTAGGTGAACTGGTTATGGTTGGCATGCTGGTGACTAGTGAGCTTGAGTTCTTCGCTTATTTTTTGTGTCTGCTCTGTGCAGATAAAAGGCTCCTGGTCGGGGAAGAACCGTATCCAAAACCCATACAGTCACAAGAACATCATCAAGAATTGTTGCGAGGTGCTCTGTGGCCCAACTTATCCCAGGTAGAGTCAAAATGACATCTGTAATTCTAACGTGAGTTAATTAAAAGGGTGGGTCTCATGCTGCGTGTGTGCAGACATGCAAATATCTACTGTTATATAGATTCATGTGTAGTCAATCAAGCTTGTAGTTTTTAGTGTTAGCCCCTCATCTGAGAGACAAAACAACATTAGGTTTGTATGTTTTGTACATTTTGGGCAATGTTTTGTAATTGTATTGTAAGCAAACACATTTAAAACTGAGTATTGTAAATGTGTTTGCTTACTTTCATTATTTGCCTCTAATGAAAATATAACAAACATCCCATTTTGCTTTGTTGTTTGTGAAATTACTAGAATTAGAATGACTAGAAATCATCAAAAAGCTAGTTATGTAATAATTGTGACAGGCTGGCTAATTAGTAATAGAAGCTGGTGTGGAACAGATCATTTGCAGTGTTAATTACAAAGAAACTTTTTCATGTGTCAATTTAAAATGCCAGTTAAACAAATAATGTTTTTATGGTGGGATTTAGTAAAAGTACTTAAAATGTGCTAGTTTGAGCCAAAAATGAGTTTGATTGTCAACAAATCAACCACAAAAATGCAAGATCAATGCATCCGTCATGAAGGATTTTATCTTATCAGGCAAAAATGCATGACTGATTCGTTTGCCTCTTTCACTTCAGGGTAAAGTCTTCTCAAATATTTGCTTACATTGATGTGATGTCTGATATGCTTTGACCTACAAAAGTTTAGCGTCGCTAAAACAGTAAGAAAACTGTCATATGGACGGAATTTTATTTGTTCTTTGTTCATTTATATTTTCTTACTCTCTAGTGTTCTGGACAGAAGAGGGTTAATGGCAGAAGAATCTCCAAACTCATCTCCCTCGCCACCCACTCCTGATAATGCAACCACCAAGAGCAGCCCAGTCTCACTCAACACAGTAAGCCACTTGTGTGTGTATGTGTGTGTGCTAAGTGTAAAATATCTTCAAGGTTTCTGACGTGCAAAACAGAGTGACTAAAATAATAAGAGCATTTAGTCACAACATTCAGCATTCAGTTACACAGTCTGCTGAAGGAGAGGAGGTATGCCAAGGGCATTGTGAAAAAAGTGTATTAAGTTGCTTTTGTTTGCTCTAATCTTTATAAAATTCAGGTCTATATACAGAATGTTTCAGTATTTATGTTGCAGTGTCACTTTGAGGTCTGCTGTACAGAAGAAAGTGTTTAGTTTCAAGGCATGAATGTTTGAATTGCTTTGATTGTGTGTGTGTGTGTGTGTGTGTGTGTGTGTGTGTGTGTGTGTGTGTGTGTGTGCGCGCACTGGAAGTTTCTGAAGTGTTGGCAGAGATTGAGGCTGTATTTTCTGCACTGTGGGATCCGTTATTCTTGCAGAATCTAGCACTAAGGCAGGCAGTACATTTGTTCTGCTGGCAATTTGTCTTGTTTGAGAATTCTTTTCACAACATTCGGTCAAATGTTGGCATTTCCGACTTGGTGCCTTGCTCCTGGTGGAAATCGGAAAAAAGGGGAAATAAGTGAGCTCTCTTAGCTTTAAAGTTGTGTTCACAAGAGACTTGAGATGTCCCGGCTACTGAACTACTGTAGTCATGGTTTTTAAAGGGATACTTAAGCAAAAATCATAGTTTTCTCAATTAGCCTAAATGCTTCTCTATTTTGCACTGGAACTACAAATCTAGCTTAAAAGTAATGTATGCTAATGTTTCACAAATTAGCATCATGAATAACATACTTGCCCCAAATTCAGACATACTACAAAAACTGTAAAAACAAAATATACAAACAGAGAGATGTATGCTTTTGTTTTTTGATTTACATGTGAAGTTGGCACGATACAGTAAGTGATGCTCTACAAGCTGCCTTTCCTTATTAGCTATATTAGCCAAATTGACTAACTAAAGAAGACACCAATGTCATGATTGAGTACATCTGAGGTAGGTGGAAATTTGCAGATGTAAAAAAGTAGTTCAGGTTGTTTTTATGTGAAATGGGGTGTTGTAGAGAAACTGAATGATAACCATTTTATTTAATTACTAAATAGCCAGTGAGTCTACATGATTTTCTCCAAGTGCAATTTCTACTTTTCCAATAAACCCTCGTTTGTATTTGTAGCCTGAGCAGATCAGGGGTTATTCGCCAAAAACCGTTCACCTCGCTGCAGTGTCCCGTGACCTTGCAGGTTGCATGTCTCGAATGGGAATTTAAATTAAAAGAAGCGAATACTGGTTTACCTTTACATTTTCTTTAAGGGTAATGCATTAAACTAAGTTTAACATGAAATTGAAGTTTTCTGGGAGCAGGTTTATACTATAAAAATAGGCATTTTAGGCTTTTTTTTTTAACCAAAACACAACAATGCGGTTTTTCAGTAAACACGGGTGCTCTTGGAACGTAACCCCCGTGAAAAGGGGGGGAATAACTGTACATGGCTAAAATCTTCAAAAGTTTCATAAAGCAATGTTTCTGCATTTCATATTTCACCTTATGTGAGATGTTTTTTCCACATAAAATCACTCTGAATTACTTAGTTTACATCTTAACCAATTCATTGACCTGAACATCAGTGGAATTTCCCTGATTTACATATCGGTCCTCAGAGGTACTGAGACTATTTTTTCCTGATACACCATATTAGCGAAGATGTTCTGCCGTTTCTGCTGTGCTAACTGCGTGTTTCTCTATTCTCCAGAAAACCACAGCTCCTCTGATTCCCAACGAACACACTCCTGATGAAGCCAAGCCCAGCATTGCTGCGGGGGCCCAGAAAACACCGACCAGTGTCCCAAAAGAAGAGAAACCGTCCAGCCCTAGAGACCCTAGCCCAAAGGTATCCCCAGCCCCCATCGTTGTCAAAGAGTCTGCCCACTAGACATTCGCTGCATACCTTAAAATGTTCCTGTGCTAAGGACCATTTGAACAGCTGAAACTGTGGCGGGCTTGAGCAGAGACTCTGAGACTCAGTGCTCTTCAGTGCCCTTTTGAAGATGACTGGCCTCTCCAAGATGCCGCCTGAGCCACTTCCTCACAGTTGAAAGCTTGTGTAGACACCTGGCCACCCTTTCTCTTTCTCCAAAACTCTGCATGACAAAAACACGTGAAGAGGGGAAATGCCAATAAACTGGCTCTGTTTTGTTGGCGGTCTACCTGCAATGCTTTCCTTTGAGTGGCATTACCTGTATTTGAATGACTATTTACCATTCGTTGATGCGCCATCTGAACTAATGTATACCATGTAGAACATTCTAGATTCTGTAGTGCTTGGTGCAGTAGGTCCTATGCAACACAGAAATGTATGGGGCTTATTTCTGGAGACGTGCAGTGCGGGCAGGATTAGATTAAATATGAACTGGCAACCTGAACTCAGACTGGGCCGCTCTCATTTAGGTTCTAGTGCCCAATAAGAGCACACAGTACCCTGCTTCCTACATGATATCTTTTAAAGTGTCCATCGAAGTTACGGTGATTATTAGTGTTTTACTCTTTGAGCAAAGCAAGTCAAAGCAGTGGCTCTTAACCGAACCCTATGGTCAGCATGTAATGTTTCAGGTCGGTACACAAAAGGGTCTCACCAACAGCTCTTGTATTTCAGGGAGCTGTGTGTGTGTGTGTGTGTGTGTGTGTCGGGGGGGATACGTTTCAAAGCGAAGAAGTTGGCCTGTTGTTGACAGACACTAGTAACAGTGCCTTATCTAAAAACTGCACTATCTCAGACAACCAAGGCCATTCGCAGAGTATCCTTTTGAATTTTCATGTCATAACACTACCCAGAATAGTGCGTTGAGTATTAAAGAGATGGCTTTTCTTAATAGGACACCAATGAATCACTGACATGCAAAAAAAAAGAAAAAAGCAAGCCATGGTATAAATGTATATAATGTAAAAAAAATGATGAAAGATTGTGAATATTCTGCAAGAAATGGATGAATTTGCCTCATTCACCTGGTGACTACGCTCCCTCCTACTGCAGTGAGGTCGTCTCCTTCAACTTCATCCTCTCCTCCTGGTCCTTCATCTGTGGCCAGTTTCCTTTCTCAGCACTCCTGTTCTTTTCTCTTTCACTCCATCCCTCGTGTGAGTGATATAATCACTCAGAGCTTATACCCCATAAGCAGCACAGCTCAAAAATAGGGTTTTAGTTCCCGTTCACATTAATTGTTGATGCTGTGCTGAGAGTCATCATGAGTAAGCCAGGCCCAGGGAACTAAAGAGTGTTCCTGACTTACAGATTTGAGCTGAAGAGAAAGATGATCATTTATGGTTTGGTGGGCAAAATATGTAACCCATGCTAGTCTGTGATCTGTGTTGTTTTTTTTTTTTAAACATGATTTATTCTTCGTTTATGTGCTAGAGTAGGCTCCTCTGTGTATGCTTCAGCAAAGTCTTAGTAGAAGGAAGTTATTGGTGTACAATGAAGAAAGATGTACTATGTACAAGTACTATTTACAACATTCTCAGTATCCTCAAGCCTGTGGAATGTCATTTTCCTTTTGCTTTGTTAATTTTTATGATGTGACTTGTAATGGGGTGGGAGGCAATATATATGACTGTATTGATTTTCTGATTCATATGCCACTGAGCTTAATTTATTGTATGTCATATGTGTTGTAAAGACGAGGGCAAGCAGTCAGTATTTGTGTTGTCTGTGAGAAAATTTGGAATTGGACTATTACATCAGGACCAAAAACGTCAAGACGTCTAAAACGAAAACAACAACGAAGTCATGAGAAACACTTTTGCACATTTGCATCTCGTTTCCCTATATTATTTTAAGAGCTGTCTGTATGTCAAGTCCTTTCAGCCGTTTTAGTTGCATTTGTGTAGTACATATGTATCTTAAAGCTCCAGTTGGAATCCACTGCAGCCAGCAGGGCAAATGTTGGTGCCGCTTTAACA
The DNA here is from genome assembly GCA_037974465.1 of Brachypetersius altus. NCBI lineage: Eukaryota > Metazoa > Chordata > Actinopteri > Characiformes > Alestidae > Brachypetersius > Brachypetersius altus. Next base: position 9,292 of record JBBPDB010111436.1, read on the forward strand.
GAAGCCTTTTACCACCTTTCACAGAACAAGACCATAGCCACTGAAATGTGTAGTATGTTCTCACACTCTAAGCTATTCCTGGGCTAGTTTTGATTGTTTTTTATTATTAGGCTTTAAGATTAATTGCACAAAGCTACATACATATAGCTTTTTCCAGTTAATGCTTACTGACACTGTTAAAATCAATCAAATCAGTTTTCATTGTGACCACAGGAAAGAGGTTGAACAATTCTGTCTGGTGAACTTCTGTGTAAAGTCTTTAGATGACCACTCGGTGCCACAGACTGTGAAGCGTTTATTCTTTCATGATTAGGCCATTGGGGTTGGAAGTGTTCATGGACAAAAATGACAAGTCTGTCAATGAACAGTGCTCACGCCAAGTCTTAGTAGGGTTCTAATATGTATTGAAAAAATAGCAAATGAAGGTCTGCTCTAGTTATATGTTTACAATTTCTAACGTACAATTTAAGGCATCACAGGTCGAATTATGTTCACTTTTCTTTATATTAACACTGTGATCTCTCATACTTCTCACTTCTTTTTACATTCTGGATCGGTGCGCGCGTGTGTGTGTATGTATGTTCATTAAATTATATAGTGTCTTAACACACTTGTCATTGTGTTGTAAAAATCGAATGACTCACATGTCCAAAAGTTTGTCGTGATCTGCCTATCCAGCATTTTTTCCAGGACTCTTACGATGCATAAGAGCATTAGTGCGGTGAGATTTGGTATCATTAGTTTCAGATCACAAACACCACTTCACCTCATCCCAGGTGTATTTAATGGGGCTTTATCACTCCAGAGAACACATTTCTCTTGCTACATCTAGCTCATGCTCGTGTGCAGCTGCCAGAGAGCATCTCTTGCTTTCTGTTTCCTGCTTTAGTATTTAAAAAAATGCTTAACACCTAAATGGGAACACTTGAAGAGGTCAGTTTACTAGTTGGAAAAAAACGTCTGGTTGATTTTGGCTTCAGTGTTCTCCCCAAGGGACACTGTAATACTAGTTTAACAAAATTTATTCAAAACAATACTGCACCAAAGAAATTATATACTCCATATGACAGTCAGGAAAGAACAGGAAATACAGTATCGTGAAAAAACGTATATATAAATATATACAGCAATGCATGTTGTTGGTTTAACCGCTACAGAACCGCCACAGAAGCAAAACAGCAAACTCAAAGCACTTCACGCTGGCTTGTAAACTGAACAAAGATCTCTCATCCTATAATGTACATTCATATTTATGTTTTGGATGCTGTAGTAGAAAGATAAATGTCAAAGATATATTGCTAACTGTATGAAGTGAAATTGCTCTAGGATTGGCAAGAGCAGTCAAAATAGAGATCTTGCTCTCAAATGACCTTTCTATTCACAGATGTACAGTGCAATTCATGCAAGAACTCTTGAAAACATCACAATAACAGAAATAATTTCAGGAAAGCGGCTGTGTCCATTTGTTCAAAGCCTTCCCTGCAGCTTCAAACACAATCACAGACGGTACAGTCTATTCGCTGCCGTTAAAGTCAACATGACTGCACCCAAAACAGGGCTCTGGCAGGGGAGTTGGATTGCTACAAGCTCGGTGAGAGCACTCTTCATCCTTCAAAGAGGTGAATGGAGGCAGCTGGTGGAGTGATCCAGCACTGCGTCCCCATGTAGCCCTCAAGAACCCTCTTCTACGGTCAGTTCCTGCAGTTGCTCTTGAACCGCATCCAGCTGTTTGGTTGTTTGTGCATCACCTTCAGCCTCAGGCTCCGGCTCTTTCTCGGCATCTTCACGCCCATTGGCTAGGTTTTCTGTACTCTCGTAGCAGCCTGAGTCCCGCGGCATATCGGCCTTCTCCTCAACAACCTCCCTCTCTTCATCAGACTCGCCCTCAGCTGCACAAAGAGATCAGAAATTTCACTCAAATTTCACGATATTGTCATGATAGCCGAATTTTCACTCGGATAAACATAGCACAGAAGCAAAACTACAAACAGCACACTTTCCCTCTCAAAGCACATCACACTGGCTTGTAAAATGAACAAAAATCTCACATCCTATAATGTACATTCATATTTAAATTTTTGATGCTGTAGTAGAAAGATAAATGTCAAAGATATATTGCTAACTGTATAAAATGAAATTGCTCTAGGATTGGCAAGAGCAGTCAAAATACAGACCTTGCTCTCAAATGACTAAAGCCTTTCTATTCACATGTGTACAGTGCATTCATGTAAGAACTGTCAGGATAGCAGAATTCTCACTTTGATAAACATAGCATCACAATGTTTGGCACCAAAAATAAAATCACTTCCATGAACACCCATTCACACTGAACATATACGAATATTGATTGTTGCAGCTTAATTTGCAGATCGTGTTTTTGAATGTAGCACCTTTTGTATCAATACAAAGCCATTCCTCATTCAGTATGATGTGAAGTGAACAGTAAGACGAGGACCAACAATATATACTAATATTTATAACGGACTGGTTTTATGAGTGTATGTCACTGAATAAAACTGTGTGTTTATTGCCATATCTACTCATTTGAGTCAAACTGCAGTGCAAAAAAAACATCTTAGCAAGTGAAATCATCTTAAATCTAGTCAACCTATCTTCTAATTTCGAGGTTATTTAGAGGTTACATAAGATCCCACTGGATATGCATAAAAATGACAGGTAAAACAGGTCAAAAAAGAAAAAGAAGTCTCTAGCAGCCTGTCTGTTTGCTGGTTTCTCACTCCATCTTTTAGCGAAGGGATTTGACACAAGAACGTTTACAGAATGCTGAACTTCTAATAAGCAGGACACAGTCAACAGGCAGCGGGCCGTCCAATTAGCAGCATGAAACATGACTGTGTACATGACCGCCGGGCTTCAATCCAACCACGCAGCAAATGTGCTTAACAAGGAGAGAGAGCAAAGTGTGAATATTTAAATTAAAGCTAATGATCAGCTTCAAAGGAAGACAGAAATAAGTGTCCATGGACTAAGGGCAGATTTCACATGGTCTGGCTTACCAGCAGCAGAAGTGAGTGTGGAAGCTGAAACCAATAAAATCAAACACCTGCGTCTATTGGAGGAGTGAACAGGAACAATTTGCCTTATAGTGCTGAAATATCCAGCCCTTACTTGCAGGCTGCAGTTTCATCTACTTTCACGACTCCGTGCCAAGACTGGCCCATTCATGTAATTAAATGAGAAACAGGATAAAACAAACACGTACAGTCCTGAAGAAGTTCGGCCGCTGTAAGTATCTTAGCCCGCTGGTCAGCATCTGTGATGTTGAGCTCAATCAGGTGGGATTCCTTCAGTGCTCCGAAGTCCTCCAGACTTTGGAAACCGTGCATGGAGAGAAGATTTCCCAGCTCCTGGCGCACACAGAGGAGTCAAATTAACTGTTAACGGGGCTACAGATAAGGATTTGATGAGTTTAATCACCTGGTTTAGGTACCTACTGTATAGGTACTATTAATGTTTGCTATTAACCCTATTGCAACCCTCTGCAACTACTCCCAGAAGAAAGGACCACCACTGCAGAACAGATATTATTTGGGTGCTGGACCATTCTTAGCACAGTAATGACACCAACATCAGGTGTATAAAGCCTGTGTACCAGACACACTGGCATGGCTATGATTTTCATCCACCTCAGTGCTACTGGAGGGTCTGGCAGCCAAATGTATCCAGCTAACAGTTGTTATGGGGTTTTAAAATGACCCCTGATGAAACCAGGGTATGGCCATTACAAAAATCAGGGAGAAAGATAAAGCAATAAAGCAGGTGTTGAAAGTATGTATCTTGGAGCTCACTTGGCACATTGCTGTGCTAAGAATGGTCATTTAACTAAGCCTATACAAAATCCAACATAACCCAATGGCCACCATCACATGAGATCATGAATCAGTGGGTTCGGTAGCATGGCTAGTTGTATGCAAATTAGTAATGAGTGGAATCTTACTGCAAGGCCGATCTTCTCTAAAAGCTCATCCAGGGTTTTGGGTTTGGGTTTGTTGCGGCAGCCCTGGCTTTGGCACCTCTTCCTTTTTGGCGGTGTGTCTTCCTCTGGCAGAATGGTAACATAGATGAACTTGAAGGAGCCCACTTTGTTATTGAGTTTACCGGTCCATGTGCCAACCGGTGGTTTCTCAATGATCTGGATGATATCTCCTTTCTGAATAGCAGACAGCATACATCAGCAGTTAATATGCAAATACATACCTTCTAGACATGTGTCCTATGTGGCAACCAACAAATAATTAAAAGTCCTCACATGCTCTAATTTATGGAAACAGAAAAAAGAAGTGTTTCTTATTGATGTACTTATGTACTATCATCCATATATATATATAATAATTTCATCCAGAATGATGATCCGAGTTGTAGATGATTTTTAAATGATTGAGAAAGCTGATCATACATTATTATTTAGCATTAGGCAAATATCTAGATTTATTTAATTTCTAGCCATGGCTCTAGACTGACCTGCAGTTTGAGAGAGTCGATATCATAAGGGCTGGGAGTGAAGTCAGTGTGGACGAGGGCTCTGCCGCAGAAAGGTCCTGTGTAAGGGCTCTCCATACTGTCCCTCTGGCTGAAGCCACTGTCCAAGCTTTGTCTGTCCCCACCTGGTCACCAAACAATACAGTGAACCTCTTCTCAGCAGTATCAGGAATACATTTGCTAGAGACTGACAGCATGTCTTATGATACAGGGAAGCAAAACAGGGCCAGTTTGAAAGTAAGCAGCTCAATGCTTACTTGCTCCTGCAAGAATGTTAGTCATTCTAACATCATGGCAACATCAGCATTTTTCAGTGAGATATTTGTATGAGACAGGACAAATACTGGGTGGCTTACATCCAGACAGTTGGCGAGAGAGGGGGGAGTGGACGGTGTCCTCTGAGCTGTTGGAGCACACAGATGTCCTGTTCCCAGCACTCAGGTCTGGAGTCCATCCATCTCCAGGGGACATGGGGGACATGGAGCCCTCCTCTGCACTCTCAATCTGCAAAAGTAGCACCAGTCTTTTTAGTTAAAAACAAAAATAGATAATGTTTAATATGATTTTTCATTTACAACTTGAGTTGATCTAACTGATCTAATCACATGCTACATAGATAGGTTTGACCCAGAAAGCTACACATTTTATTTGATGCTGCCACATAATTTTCGCTTATCTGCAGTGATTTCTCTGAAAGATGACAAATGAGAGAACATTAGGGGTAGTGATAACAATCCTTGTTTCAATTTCAACACTGAAACAAGGACACACCAAAAAACCGAATGAAGGCATTTTTTTTTCATGGTACATTTACAACTGACGCTTGAGGTTTCCCACTCTTCTCCAGAGGGGGGAGACATAATCAATATGCTGTGAGTTGGACAGACACCTTTCTGTTGATTCTTGCCACTGATGCTCAGAGAGCAGAGAATACGAAAAGGTTCCGCTGACTTGTATCATTATACTACTTTTGATCTAGTCTTTCTGAATGTTGCACTCACAAAAAGGTTCAACTAAGGTCAACTAAGAGTTGAAAAACTAGGAAGAAAGTTATTTTACAATGATAGCAAGTGCTAACAATCATTTTAATCAATTGCTCTTTGTTTTCCCCTTCACTCACCACCTACAGACTCAGCCAGCATGTGAACTTCCCCATTTCTTCTTGATCAACTGATTTATTAAATGATTCAGGCATTTGCATGTTGTGTGTTGGTGATTTCTCAAACTCACCCCCTCCTCTGCAAGAGCTTTCTGTACCATCTTGGATGTCTTGCGGGTCATGGTACGAGAGATGACGTTCCGCCATTTCTTCCCTAACTTCCCACTGTTTTTTCCAGAGTCTTCCTGGACGACACCTTCCGGGAGCTTAAGGGAGTATGGCATCACTCGATTAGGACAGTCTTCTGTACTGCATTAAGTGTAATGTAATCCTAACCTAAACCTCCACCCCAAAACCCTTCCAAACCATAGCTATACCACTGAAAATCAAGATTTATCAAACGTTCTGATCATCAAATATAAGTTCTTTCTTGAATGGCTATCAGTTTTTAATTAATTTCCAAGATTCTGGAGCAATTCTGCGCTGATGTAACAGAATTTGTCCCTGCATTCTCCTTAAAGGGCATCAAGCTATCGAATAACATTAGTGGCAGTTTGTAAAGATGTGGTGTCTTAATAAGACCAAGAGAACCAGTGTTGGTGGAACTGTGTAATGGGAGGACTGCTAACTAGCGTGTGGAAATGGAGATGCATAAATTGGGCAGAAAATTGGGGAACAGTTCTAAAATAGTTCTACATTTTTTGCTCATATATCCTGCCTCAGTCCACTGCTGTTCCCTGAGTCCATTACATCAGTCTTATCACTCGCTAACATATTCACTACTTAATGGGCCGTTCAGTTCACTCAGTAATGCTGAGAAAAATAACTGACCACCACATTGATTTATTTTAGCAGGAACATCAGCAGTGTTTCCAAAGAAGCTGTGAGTTCCTCTTTAGGCTCTGTGTAATGAACATGTTTGTTAGGCCATGTGTTGGTTAAAAAAAGGTACTAATGCTGCTTCTTTTACAGACGAAAGGTTCTCTGTAAATATAATAGGTACGTGTGGTATATATATATATATCAGACTGCATACTTTATTTTTGTGTTTCAAATTCATCCATTGCATCTCAGCTCTGGGTAGATTTTAAAAATAATATATAAATGTCCAGATTTTAAAGACGGATTTGGACACCGATAGCAGTGGCACTTCATTTTGCAAGACTGTGTTTCCAGTATTTCCTCCATTATGTCATTAGTTATGTAATTGGACACTGCTGTGCAGTTTCATCAGCCCATTTACTCCTCCTTAAATATTTTTTGTGTCGTCTCTTCCCTCGTTTGTTGTTAGTTTGAAACTTTTAGGGGGGTTTGGCCACTGAGCTACAGTGAGATAGCTCCGGTGAAGAACTTCAGTACTTTTGTAGCCTCTTAATACTGTTGTAACTTTCATGCATTCATTTTCCTTAACTGCTTAAACCTGAATAGGGTTGTGGGTAACCTTATCCTACTCTGGGGCCAGTAGGCACAAGGCAGGGACTCACCCTTGCTCTTGCACTCACACCTATGTTCAATATAGAATCCCCAACCAGAGTCCCTGGAGGAAACCCACACCACCACAAGGAGAACTCTGTACACACAAGGGCAGAACCCGGATTCAAACCCTGGAGGTGTGAGGGCACAGGGCAACTTGCTGCGCCACCGTGGGGCCCACTGTTGTAACTTGACACATCTATTTTATTTTGGGTACGCCCCTTTTTGTTTTTCCCTTTTTGCTATTCGTCATGAACTTGCACATGATGAGCTGATATGTTGAGCTGTTTCAGTAAATGGAGGCTGAGCGCTGAGAGCTGAGCACTGCTGGTGTAAGATCAGGCATTTATTCCCTGCAACACTACGTGGTTAGTGTCGTTACCACATTCAGTCAAAAAAGGCCGCTGCTTTGCACGCTGCAGTTCACACGATCTGCTACTGCAAGCTACATTTTACACACCGCTGCCAATTCTGCAGAAGAGGGCCAACCACAGTGACTGATGTAACTGAGTTCACCGGCATCTAGAGGTTTAAAGGCTCATAAGGAAACCTGAATTGTCCTCCCATTTGTTTTTAATAAAAGAGGAACAAGATACAAACACAGTAATAGTTTTGAATTTATGGTTTTTGTCAAGAAAACAAACACATTCACATCGATCCGCCTATCTAGAGGTTCACATAAGCTACATATATATATATGAGAGATACTTATATATCTATTTATTTTGCGTTAGATGTGTATGTTTTCAGAAGAGTGTTCAGGCTCTATGCTTGGTTGGCTCAAACAGAGATGATATCCTGCCTGGGTATTTTAAATAGTGTCTCTGTGGTTTTGCAGAGCACTGCTAAATCTCAAACTGATCTTTCTGTTTCTGTCTCTCAGCAGTGTTGTCTGACCAAGGCATTATAATTAGCCTTACATTATTGATAACCTTTTTTAAATGTTACATTTCAATTATGTTTTCAGTCAGTATGACCACTATAATGTATACAGCATCACTGATGAGGCTAAAGCTGCATTTATTCCGTCAGAACACTGGCAGATATGCTTTCTACACAAGACATAATATCTCAATATATATGTACAGACCAACTTTCAGCTGCATACTGTGGGCTGCTTACAGATTTAGATTAATCCTTGGATAAAAGCATTTTCAAAAGAGCATTGCCTCCGAACGTAAGTCCAAAACTAGACCTAATCAATCTCAAAAAAACAGCCTGCTTTATGTAAACGCAGTCATCTCACCGGTTCCTCCAGAGTGAACTCAGCATTCACCACAGGTGAAGAAGGCTTGGGCTTCATGAAGTCTTTAAAGCTGCTGGATCTCTGGAGTGTCAGCTGTGAACACACACACACACACACACACACACACACACACACACACACATTAAGGTGAACACATTGTCCCCTGTTAACAAACAAAATAACATGGAGATGCATTTCCAAAAGGAAATGTGAAGTGTTAAGCGATTCCCACATGGCTACAAGAGTGTGGCTAAGTGGTTGCCATGGTTTTCCATGTTGCTAGGGTGTGTAACTATATTATTACAGGTGGTTAATAGGGTATTGCTAGGTGGTTACTATGGGCTAATAGGTAAGAGGAATGCAAAAACATTTGGTAAAAAAATAGAGGTTCAACAATATGGAATTGGAACAAAACTTTGATTGGAACAGAAAATACATATAACTAGCTAGCCAGACCTAAGTAGATACTTTTTTATTTTGCTTATTTGTCAGTTAAATTACAATTGATTATATGTGTAGACACTGAATTGTTATATATAAAAAAAACACTGATACAGTGTGATTTTTAATCGCAAAGCCTGACATCCAGTGACTTCCTGACCCAGTAGGGGCTGAGGCCCACAGGTTGAAAACCACTGGCAACGTGTTTTGAGTTTGTTCTGGCTACATTAATTGAAATCAGTACCCCACTGTCACACACTACACTGTTTTGCTGGGATTCGCTTGCAAAACGTCGCTGACATGCTAACTTCCTGTGCTGAGAAACAGAGGCACGGATGATGGGTGGAGATAAGAGAAGAAGCCACACTTTACCAAGAAAACAACTGCTGTCACATATCTCCCAACAGCATTGTGCTGAACCAGAACAATAGCAATTCTCTTTTTAGAAAGTTAACCTGTGGTTCATTCAAATGTTCATAACCTAAAGTTTAAGGATCTTTATGTATTTGCACATAAACGTGTCTAATAAAAGGAAGGTATTCAGTATTGCTTTAAATCTGTATTGCTAATTGATGCCGACTGCTTAAATACCGTAGTGTACACTATGTATACTAAAGTGCGAGAGTAATGTAGACCTGTACAACAATTTTTACAGTATATAATAAGCAGTTGTTGTGACTAATCCAAACTGTTGGCCAGTGGCTCAGAGACAATGAATCCGTTCATAATCTGGAGACAGTCTTCCAACATAAGTTTCCTTTTCCAGCATGAAGCAGTTTGTATGTAGTCTCCAAGTGTGTAAACTGTACCTTCAATACCTACTCATGTTCTGAACCTTCCTCTTTCTAAATTCGTATTAGTATATTCTTACTGATCAGTCCAAGCTCAACAGATATCTGATGATCATCTCAAGAGGAACCACAGTAAATACCAAAAGAGAGCAAATTTAGAACACAGCTCAGAATTCCCTCAGTGTGTTCTTCAACTCAGAAGCAAAACAGGACAAATGGGGCAAAGACTGCACGCCATTTTCAGATAGGACCTAAAAACAGACGTTGTTTTGTACTTCTGCCAGTACATTTACTTCCCTTAGTGCTGTTCTTCTATACATGCTTTATAAAGCTGTCAGTTGGCCTTTAGGGCTGCGAGTACAAAGATTCAGACCAAAGATGTGCATGTACAGGGCTTATGGGGAGAAATACTGAAACTTGCGGTTGATGAACAAACGATGAAAATCAAGTGGAAAATAGGGCTCATGGTACTAAAGCGTAGGCGGTGAAAATGATTCCCTGCAAATGAAAAGCCCTGAAGCGTAGCAGGCCTCAAGAAATGTCACTTTTGAGGCTTCTTAGGGACCTCATAAGAGACTATGCTGCGCATGAGACAAGAATAAGTTCAGGATGTGTGACGACTGTCTGTGTCTCTACAGGAAACAGCGAGCAGCCATGCATCTCAACCTGAACAATGATACAAAAAAGCCTATAGTCTTTTCAGACAGTAAACCTTTACAAGACCAATGGGTCATATAAGATGTTTTAAAAGAGAAGACAAGGTCATACAGAAGGTCGAATGCAGTTGACACTCAACATAATGTTATGCATGCAGCTGCCGGTACATTTTCAACAGTAGACATCCTGGACATTTGGCAAGGCACAAAGAACAAGAAGTTCTTCACCACCTTAAGGCCTTAAATAATGTTTGGCCTTGGTCCAGGTCATCCACCTCAAATTTTCTCACTCATACACACACACACACACACACACACACACACACACACACACACACACACACACACACACACACACACACA
>JBBPDB010111442.1:0-19858 GCA_037974465.1 Brachypetersius altus
CTCTCACTCTCACTCTCACTCTCACTCTCACTCTCACTCTCACTCTCACTCTCACTCTCACTCTCACTCTCACTCTCTCTCTCTCTCTCTCTCGCTCTCTTTTTCTGTCTCTCTCTTACTCTCTCTCTGTTACACTCCTTCTCTCTCTGTCGAGGCATCTCGGCCCGACAGCCACGCACCAGGCGGTTGTTGAGCACTTTTCCGGAGCACGCGGTAGTCTGTACGTCGGTAATATCAGTATTTACATTCCAGCACTGCAGGAAATCAATGTAAACTGTACAGTATGGATACAATTTGTCTTTACATTTTCGTTAAGCGTAATGTATTAAACTGAGTTTAAAATGAAATTAAAGTGTGTTGGGAGCATATTTGGGGGCATCTTTAGAGTTTACACTATTATTATTTTTTTTAACCAAAACACAACAATGCAGTTTTTCCTGATATGCGGGTGCTCTTGGAATGTAACCCCCGCGAAAAGCAGGGCATTACTGTATATAAATGTAACCCTACTGGTTACTGTTGATACATTGTTGTAGACCACAGGATATAATTTGAGCTACAGTAACAAAATACTGAAAGCTTATGGTTAGCAATAAAATGTATTTTTTTTAAGGATAATTTTGAAAATGTGTAAAAATGTGTAATATTCATTCTGAAATAACAAGTATTCAAAGCCTATAAATTGCTATTTAGCAAAAAATACTTTATTTCTTTGCCTGATTTACACTGCTAGTATAACTGTTGCTGAAAAGAGCTGTGCACTGTTTGCATCTTAAACCAATGAGCTGTCCTCATCAAAGTTACATTCATTTCTATATTCTATGTAAGTATATACACACTAACTGGCCAGTTAATGTCATATTTGTATCTTGGCTACTTTATAACATATCTCTGCATCTCTCTGTATCTTATAGCCCGTCTCTGCCCTATTCAGTAAGGTATCCCTAACTTACTGGTCCACTTTGTAGTTTGTAAATAAACATTTTTATTAGTCATCATAGTTCATTGGTGCCCAAATCCAGAAACAGCGGGCCAATGTTTGGTCATTTCCCAGCTCAACACTTCAACTCATGTTAATTGTTGGGTTTAGTGGCTGCATTTTGGTAGAAGAAACTGTTGAACTATCAAACTGTGCTGCCCAAACCCCCACTCCATTCTAGGACTCAAACAGTTTTACTAATCATGTGGCTTCACAAATGTACTTTAAATCTATTTCCAAGACTTTAGCAGCAAGTTCTTTAAGTGCTTCTAGCTTAGTGTGTTAACTTGTGTTGCTTTCGTCAACAAAAATTATGACTAAATATCGTCGTCAACGAACATCGATCACGTAACAAAAACAGGACAAGATGCAACGTAAATGCTGGTCATGTGACAATAATAATAACGAGATATATCATGTAATGTTGCTGACGAATAAGAATGAGATCAAATGTGGTTTACAAAATCAAAACCACGCTAAAATGTCTTCATTTTCATTGACTAAAACAAGATGAGTCGTTATTTCCTGTATGATGGGGACAGGAGGGAAAAAAGGATCTGGACGGCCGATACCTTGAGAGGCAATGTGAAAGTATTGGGACGCTGGGCCGATATAGTTAAAGGGAGAGAGAAATCACACACACACACAGCATTTTAATATCCATGCACAAAAGCTGATCCTAAATTGGTCTGATTTGTTTGTGTATACTGTTTGTTCAGGAGTAAAAAAAAAATTAATGTAAGTTCAGACTTTTATCAATTTTACAAATGTGGGTTTGATGGCAATAGACACACACATTTAGATTTTACTTGCACTTTTTAGTGATTTTATTTTATTTTTAATTTAAATCTATGTGTCTGTACTTCTGACATGTTTAGTTAGCAAGATAAATGTTGTAAATTCAAATCAGAGTGTCTTCCGTGTCTGGAATGGATGTACAGTATTCTTGAGTCTATAAGGTAACAATAACATAGTAATAAAAACCTTATTCTACTAGATACTTCTACTATATTGACTGGGTTAAATATAATCGCATTACTAAAAAAAGAGACAAATTGACTAAATCTAGACTAAAAGTTCATCAGTTTTCATTGACTAAGACAAAAATAATGATGAATAATTCTGACTAAAATAAGACTCAAATGCTCAGACTTTGTGTCAACCTGTCATTTTAGTGTTTATTGGTCTTTGTCACGTTTATACTCTTTTTAGTCTAGTCAAGTTTCAGTCGACTAAAAGACTGGACTAAAACTAAAATTAAAACAGGCCGCCAAAAACAACACTAGTCAACACACTGACCTCTGTCATTTTTCTCAAACCATTTCTGAATCATTTTTGCAGTGTGACAGGGTGCATTATTCTGCTACAAGAGGAGATTGCCTCTTTCTTCCAATGGTCCATGTCTCAAATCTGTGACAAACGCTAGCTTATCTGGTCAGGTCCCAAAGAAGGGCGCAAACTGCTTAATTAATGTAGTCTATGGTAAAATTGTGACAGAACCGTGGGCACTCTAACCAGTTTGCATAATTGAAGTGCTTGTGCTGACCCATGTTCACTACTGAAAGCGACTGCAATGGGCAACTGAGCATCAGACCTGGCGTATGGAGCAAATGTAGAAGGTGGCCTGATCTGATGAATTTCTTTTTCTTCATGTGGACAGCTGGGTGTGTGTGTGTGTGTGCTTTCCTGGGGGAAACATTGCACCAGAAGAAGAAGCTAGAGGAGGCAGTGTAATGCTCTGGGAAATACTCTGCTTGGACACTTTAGTACCTGGCATTCGTGTGGATGTTGAGATGCACATACTACTAAAACATTGTTGCAGACCAAGTATAGCAAAAACGGTTCAGAAATTGTTTGAAAATCATGACAAAGACTTGACGCGGTATTGATGTGGCTTCTAAATTCCCCAGATCTCACTTTGATTGTGGGATGAAATCCATGGAGCACTCCTGACAGCTTACAGGCCTAAAAGGTTCTGCGCAGTACAGCTTCAGAAGTCGTTTGGAGTCTTTATCTATATGGATCAGAACTCGTTTGGCAACTTAAGGGAAATCTACACAATATTAGCCAGTTGATTTTAAATTTATGGATGATCTATGTGTGTGTTTGTGTGTGCTTGCAGTTAGGCTTTCAGGACTGTAGACAGAAACACACTGCCTGATGCTGTGCTTTGCTAAGCCTAGCTTTGCAGCCTGCACTCCCCTCCCCTACATACACGCAGGGCTGGTACAAAGTCTTAAACTGTATCAGTAATGTTACATTTTGTCTCCCAACAAATCCTTTCAACCAAATAGGAAAGTACATTTAGATCAGGATTTTTCACCGGCTGATGACCCCATAGATCCCTGATAGTCTACAGAATAGGTCTAAGTGACTGGTATATAAGTCACAGGAAAAGAGAATGACAGTGATTTGTTATTGTGTAAGCTTAAGACCCAGTTACTTTTGTCTTTTTAATTGGTTGGGTGGGGTGGGTTTCGTTCTGCTATATTTTGGGGCAGGCCTAGTGCAAGGAAGTGCTGAACTGTCTTTCTTGCAGGGATGACAGCAGTCAGGAGTGGGAGGAGGGGGAAGAGTTTGAGTGTTACCCCCCTGGCATGAAGGTGCAGGTGAGGTATGGGCGAGGCCGCAATCAGAAGATGTACGAAGCCACTGTGAAAGAGTCAGACCTGGAGGGGGGAGAGGTGCTCTACCTGGTGCACTACTGTGGCTGGAATGTCAGGTAAGGCAGGACCCTGGCAACTCCCATATTTCCATATTTCAAAAGGTCAGAATGTGGTAGATAGGCTCCCCCTGCAATGCTGGTGTGTGCAGTGTTATCGTGGCCATCTAAAGGTTGATGAAGTCAGGCGTTTGGCGTTTAATTGAAGTGGCGCTGACATTTTGAGAGCCCATTGGCTGCATTTCGAGACCATTGCATGTCACAATAATGGCGATGACTACTTTAGACTGCAAAAGAAGACGGGCAGGTTGACTGGGTGTTTGCTCTAAATGTCAGGGAGACTGAGGTGGGAGGGTGCCGTGTCACAGTTGCAATCTTGTCATCCTAAACATTAATTTCATGCATGTCTATGTAATGCACTGATGAAAAATAAAGTTTCCTACATTGTTTTGGTGAATAGACAAACAGGAAAAACATTTAACTGGTTTGGAACTTTTGTATGATGTGGAGTTTTTTTTTTTTGTTTTGTTTTTTTTATTTTTTTTTACATTTAACAGGTTCTGACTATTTCTCGTTTACACTTTACGTCTTTAAAACTGGTTCAGGTGCAGGTTCTTTAGAACACCAAATGTGGTTGTTCTAGGGCATTGGTTGTGGTTGTTCAGTACCTTCATTATTAAATGTTTATATTTACTGATTGTATGTGGTTGCTCTGAGCTACAATGTGTCTCTGCATATACTGTTTTCCCCTTTTGGGACTAACTTGACTTTTTATCTTTGCCGGTGAACCTAGAAATGTTTCTTGCTGTCATTCATGTTAGGTTCACTCAATAATTTGCATCAAGTTTATAATATTAAAGTTTTGTCACAATTGTGCAGACTGAGTAGAATGTTTGCATCTGCTAGTCTTATCTTGTGAGGTATGAAAGCAAACAGTTTAATATGTTGACACCTGTGACGAGTATAATTGTTGAATGCCGTTTTAGAGGTACCTGTTTGTCCTTGTGTTACTGTTCTGTCAGCTAAATCTTACAGTGGGATATTGACACGACTGCCTTTTTTTCTGTTAGGTACGATGAATGGATCAAAGCTGACAAGATTGTGCGACCAGCTAATAAGAATGTTCCCAAAATAAAGCATCGGAAAAAAATAAAGGTTGGCTGGAAAAACATGTTTTCTGCTCCTTATAATAGAAAATCTTACTGTCCTTTCTATGTCCTTTTAATCTTTGTTAAATGTATTGGAAATGTGTTGTTTTTGTTTTGCAGAACAAATCTGAAAGAGAGAGAGACCGAATAGAGAGGTTAAATGAAAGAGATGGCCTTTCTCCCTCCAGTAATCGCATCAACAGATCCTCTAAACCCACCTCTGACAATTATGTTTGTACGAAGATGGAAGAATTTGATGATAAAGAGGGGCAGCAGACTCTGGTCAAATCTGTCTCCAATCTCAATGGACTCCGGGGTAATTTGAGAAAAATAGGCCATTGGTTACAAAATGGCACCATTGGTTATTTTTGACTATTCTCACAATGACAAACATTAGTGTTAATGTACTTGCTTGTAGTCTAAGAGTTTGCAATAGTTGTCCAAACCTGACTGAGGCCCAAATATTCATGTTGAGTTTAGGATTCAGAAAGAATATTGTCAGGCTGCAAACCACAATTTCTGTCATAATTAAAGCTCAAATCTGATCAGTCAGTCAGTCTTTAGTCATACTTATTTATATATTCCCTGCAGTATCCAACAGCTCCACAGACGATAGTGAGCATGAGGAGGATGATGAGGGTGACCATGAAGACGAGGGTCTAGAATGTTGTCCAAGCCTTGAAAGAGGAGGTCCTCCAGAACATCCTCACATGCTTCCACACTGGGAGAGTAGGTCATCCACTGAAGGCCTTCAGGCTTCACAGAGCTCGAGCAGAATTGAGGAACCAGCCAACCATGACAGCACAGATACAAGCAAACAAAAAGGTCAGTTCGAGAATGAGGGTGAAATACCCAGTAGCAGGAGAAGAAAACCTGAAGGACCAGCTGAACGCACTGCTAGAAATCAATGTAGAAGCAAAACCAGAGGCAGTAGAGGAGCCGAATGGTTTCCCAGCAGTTCACCCAAAATGCTGGACGATACAAGTGTGGGTCCTGGGGATGCCCGAAGAGACCAATCCAGCAGCAGCTCTGAAGATGAGGGTGATCCTCAAACCTCATCTCTGACTCAAGTCAAAGAGGAGCCACAATTACATCCTAAAATCAAAGGTTCACCCTCAAAGAAGTACAACGGGCTGAAAGAGAAGACCAAGGGTGGACGGTCCTCAGGATTCTGGGAAATCCCAGAGAAACGAGCCAAAATGGCAGCTGGGATGGATGAACGAGCTCCTAGCTGCCGCGGCAAAGGCCAAAAGGACGTGTGGTCTAGCATCCAGGCCCAGTGGCCTAAGAAGACCCTGAAAGAATTGTTTTCAGATTCAGACACAGAGGCTGCCAACTCTCCTCCCCCAGCAGTGCAAGCCCTGGATGAGCCTCGCTCAGAGACCAGTCAGCAAGAGGAACCGGTTGAGGAACTACAAGAGAGCCAACAAGAGAAGAGCCAGGAGTATCCCAGTAGTGGGAGCAACTCTGTCCTCAACACTCCGCCCACCACACCTGAGCCCACGGAAGCACTGGCAGAGATGCGCTCATCACCCCCTCAGAGCTCTGTCCAAACCTCCTGCTTCCCAGCTGAGTCCTCACCAGCCAGACCTCTGACAGAGGAGTGTGTTGGTGGCCGCAGCGAGTCAGACAACAGCATGGTTGAGGTTGAGAGCGTGGGCTGTGAGCTTCAGGAGTTGAATCAGGAAGAAACAGCTGCATCTTCCTCCAATGCGTTTGATGGTAACCTGTCTAGCAACAGTAACTGTAGCTTGACTCTTAGTAGCACCAATCAGCAGGAAAGTGAGCAAAAAGTGGAAGGTAGGCAGTATTTTTAAATGTAATTAAAATACACTTGCCAGTTATCTTTTTACCCACACTCATTGTCCATACATTCTAACTGACACAATGCTCTCTAACTACCAATTCAATTCAATTATATTATGTTTATATAGCACCTTTTACAACCAGGTTGTCATAAAGCAGCTTTACATAGTCCAGGTCAGAGCCCCTAGTGAGTAAGCCGACAGAGCCGTAAATAAATAACAAGAGAAGGCCTTCATTGAACAAGATCATAGGCAGATAGGCCCTCTACAGCTAACAGAGTTGGTTTGACTAAGTGTTCAGAGAGGTAAATATTGTTGGAAGAGAGTCCATAGTCCATAAACATCAGGATCAGGAACAATCTCCTCCTGGGCTTTAGGCAGCGGTTGCCCCAGTGATCTGTCCGGCAAACGTGAAGCAGGTCCCCTCGGAGAAGAGAGTCAGTTCTGTTTAAATGTGCAGAGGATTATTTATATCTGTGAGGAGTGCAAGTTAGGACTCCGCCATCTCTAGCTAGAGCAGCATAGCTAGAAAGAGCAGAACCGAGAGGTATGATTGGTATGAGAGCGCCCCCCTGGGACACCATCACCTCCACTCCACCGTCACAAACCTAAGTGAATGCGAGGAGTGGTGGGGCGACAACACCAGTGTCCCAGTTTACTGGAATTCTCTGTGCCCACCGCCTCCTGGCTCTACACCTTCCATCTAAGAGGAAAAATTATATACAAATGAAATACAAAAAGCCTGGATAAACAAGTATGTTTTCAGCCTGGACTTAAACACTGAGACCGAATGTTGTTTGGCATAGCATTCCAGTGACTGCAGAGGTTTGTAATAGGAGATAAGTTCACAGAGGTAATCAGGAGCGAGGCCATTTAAGTCTTTATACGTCAGGAGTAGAATTTTGTAGTCAATACGAAATGTAATCGGAAACTAATGAAGTCTAGATAGTATTGGGGTAATGTGGTCGAATTTCCTGGTTCTAGTGAGGACTCTAGCTGCCGCATTCTGGACGAGTTGAAGCCTGTCTGTTTTTATTGGAGCAACCAGACCAGAGGCTGTTACAATAATCGAGTCTGGAAGTAATAAAGGGAGTGGACTAGTTTTTCTGCATCTTGGAGAAATAATGTACTTCTTAACTTGGCAATGTTTCGTAGATGGAGAATGGCAAATTTTGTAGGTACATATGTGTGTTGAATGAAAGATTGGGATCTAAAATGACACCGAGATTCTTAACAGTTAAGGCTGGAGAGGCTGAAGAACCAGTAAGATCAAGCATTAGACCTGACAGTTTGTTTCTAGCAGCTTTTGGGCCTAGGAGAAGGACCTCAGTTTTATCTGTATTGCATAAGAGTAAATTATGTGACATCCAGTCTTTAATGTCTTTAATGCAGTCCCCAATCTTATTTAATCTAGATTTATCATCAGGATTTGCAGAGATCTACAGCTGTGCATTGTCTGTGTAGTAGTGGAAGCTAATCCCATGTTTCCGAATAATCATCCCCAATGGCAGCATGTACAAAGTGAATAACAGCGGTCCTAAAACAGAACCTTGTGGGACACCATATTTTAGTTTGGTGGGTGCTAACTCTTACAAACCGATAGCGGTCGGTCAGGTACGGTCTAAATTGAGATAAGGCGGTTCCAGTGATTCTGTCAAGGTTTTCTAATCTATCCAGTAAAATAGCGTGGTCAGTCGTGTCGAATGCCACACTAAGGTCAAGCAGAACCAGCAGAGAGACAAATCCTTTGTCAGCAGACAGTAAAAGATCATTTACTATCTTTACTGAGGCTGTTTCTGTACTATGATGAGGCCTGAACCCAGATTGAAATTTTAGTAATGAACATCAACTGTAGAATGATCTTGTGACAAGAACGGTCTGCCAAATAGATCCAAATAGCACCTTAATAGTCATTTTTCATTAATGGAAAGGGTAGAGGGTGGCTGATAATATAACTATGTGATGGAACTGATATGACCACTAAGGTAGGTTACCTTAATAAACTGGCAACTAGGGTACGATTAGTTTGTTTGTTAATTGGGAAGTTAAAAAAAACTTTTGCATTTTCTCTTTAGAGCTAACCCTTCCATTAAGTGAAGATTACAAGATTTTAACATAGAGTTGTTGTGATCTCCTTGACTTTCAATGTTTTTGTCAATTGGGCAGACACATCTACTTGTCAGAAGCGGCAAAAAGAGTCTCAAGGAGGTGGAACATCAAAGAAACTCAAGCGAAGTCACAAGACCTTAAGCCTGCATCCCAGGAAGAACCACAAAACAGGTAAACTGAAACTGCTCATTGTCGTTGCCATTGTTGTTTTGTCTTTTAGTTTGTTGCCTGTTTTTATACCTTATTTTTACCTCCCAAAAAAATGTCAATTTGTTGTGTTTTGATGAGAACTTTATCTAGTTTAATAGTTTAGTGAATTCATGTATATAAGATAATGGCAGGCCTTACAGGAATGGGTTGAAAAATACTTCTAATTTACTAAATTTTCCACAGTCAACACGTTTGGAGAGCCATTAATCTTCTTTTAAATAAGTTCAAGAACCAAACACAGGCCTCGTTGACCTAAAACTTCCTTTCTCTCACTCTCTAGCCAACAGCAGTGACAGTGAGGACCAGGCTATCAGTGAGGGCACAGTCAAATCATCCACATCTAAGAGCAGCACAGCTGAAATGAAGACCGTTAACTCACCTAAATGCTCTAGTCGGACACCCCCATCCCAAAAGTATCACAAACACAGCGACTCTGAACAACTGCAGCCCAAAGAGCAGCATAGCAACAGCCGGGAAGCACGTATCTATAAGTGGAGTTTTCAAATGTGTGAGTGCCATATGTGGTTCGGATAATGACAGTTTAAAGGAGATTTGTAAGCTACTGCTATCACTTCTGTAATGATTCATTGATTTAAATATCTTCCCGTTTCATTTTCAAACCTGTTTTTCCAGCGGATCTGGAAAATATGAGTAGCCTAGAGAGGATAGCATTCCTTCAGGAGAAACTGCAGGACATCAGGAATCACTATCTCTCACTTAAATCCGAAGTGGCCTCCATTGACAGAAGACGAAAGCGAATGAAAAAAAAGGAGCGAGAAAGTAAGTTTGAAAGTTCTATATCCTGTATTACTGTATAGTGCAGGAGTCTTGAGACATATGCAGTGTGTTCCTGCTCTGAAATTAAACAGGTGCTTTAAAGGCAATTTGTCTTTTTAATAGTTTTTAGCTTTTGTGTACCGGCTAAATAATATGTATTTTACATGCAAGTAAACTGAAAATAAAAATCGTAAAACTAGGCTTTTATTTTAATGTAGACATTATGAACCCAAGATAATTAAATTTTAAATACATTTTTAATTCTTCAACTTAAATTTTTAATTCTATTCCTGCATTTCCAGCCTGCAACACATTCCAAAAAAGTTGGAATGGAAGTAGGACTGGAAGTGAGGTTTAAAAAACTGTGATTTAAACAAATTATATTAACAGGTGATAGGCAGGGGATCTTGAGTACGTCCAAAAATGTGTGAGAAAATTATTGAAATGCTTACAAACAAGGGTCCTCAAAGAAAGATTGGATCCATCACTCAGTCAGCACAGTGCTTGCAAACATAGCCGCCTGAACATAACAGCCCATAACAGAACTGCTGTGAGTGTTCTCCTCCAAGCATGTAAAGCTGTCTATTGCTGTTGCATCAGCTGCAGTTTAAAAAAAGATGCAGTGTCCGGCTCGGAGGAAGTACATGCTATCTTGGGGAAGTCCTAGCTATGGGGTGGAATTCTATATGACTATGTTTTTTATTAAAAAGTAATGCAGTCCAATCTTATAACTACTCTCTTAATCCTCTCCTGTAAATATACCCTTGCAAGTGCTTATTTAGCTCTCTTTGGAAACAGTCAGAAAAGCAAAAAGACCCCGTCATGGGTTTTTTGTTTGTGAAACTGTTGTGAAATGTAATAATTAAAAATACAACACACGTTCAAAAATATAGATATACAAAGTGACCCACTCTGACTTAAGCAGGTGCAGCGGTAGCTTCGTCGTCGTCCTCCTCCTCGCCATCGTCCAGCTCTCTGACGGCAGCGGTCATGCTGACTCTCGCAGACCCTACAGTGTCGGGCTCATCACAGAACTCTGGAGTTTCAGTGGAGTGCAGGTGACACAAAGAGAAATGAACCTCTTGCACGGAGCACTTAACCAGCACCCAGCCAAGCCTCTGGCCTACTACCCCTCCTTCTGTAGGACCCAAACAGAAAAACTGGTGCACAAAAAAGAGAAGTAAAGGATGGCTTCAAAACAATAGAGCCGGGCAACAAGAAGCACTATTTTGTATTGACAATTATCTCTGCAAACTAATTGCACTCAAGTGTACTTTTTTAAGGGATGGAAGAATGCATAAAACAATCTTTTTATGGAATAGATTTTTTTGTTCCGTTTTTCCTTTTGTCCTGTGGTCAAGTTCTGAGCAATAATTATGTCCACGTTGATGTAATGTACATTTCCTTTTTCAAGCAAGTATACTGCAATGATAGGCCAGATTAACACATTGTTCTGTATCTTTCTTCTTCAACTACAAATCAGTTGTCATTCAGTGGCCACAATCTAAATGTGTCAACATCCAGTTCTGATTTTCTGTATTATGGTATTGTGAAGGAGTTTATAGCCGAGGACATTTACTGATAGCTATGTTGTGGATAAATAAATCTTCTTTGAAGGCTTTTGCTGGGAGCGGTACATTGAAAGAGAGCCAAACCGAGAATTGACCTATAACTAGAGGGCTGTCTTATTCCTTGCAGTAAAATGGATCAGTATTAACTAAAATAGTTAATACTTATAGAAAGCCTTAAGGTAGAAATAAATATATATATGTTAGAGGTGGGCATAGATAAAATTTTTTAACGCCGTTAATCTCATTGGAATCTTGCCGTTAATGGCCCAGCACTAATATATATTATATTATATATTAGTGCTGGGCCATTATCGGCGTTAACCTGAGACTCTTATCGCGCGATAAAAAAATATCGGCGTCAATCTATTCACAAAGTTGGTTTGGGAGCTGGGTCTATAATACGCAAGCTATGATGACTTTCATCTTGATATTTTAGTGCGGATTTACTCTCTGTCTGTCTCTCTCTTTCTCCCTTTCTCTCTCTCTTTCTCTCTCTCGTTCGTGACTTTTCCGGATCGCGCCCGTTTTAAACCTGTCTCGCTCTCTCCGTTTCTCTCTCTGTCTCTCCCTCGTTCATGACTTTGAGCGTGCGGATCGTCTCTCTCACACTCTGTCTCTGTCTCTCTCTCTCTCTCTCTCTCTTTTACTGTTTCTCTCGCTCTCTCTCTCTCTTTCTCTCTCTGTCTCTCTCTCGTTCGTGACTTTGAGCGTGCGGATCATCTCTCTCACTCTCTGTCTCTGTATCTCTCTCTCTCTCTCTCTCTCTCTTTTACTGTTTCTCTCGCTCTCTCTCTCTCTTACTCTCTCTGTCTCTCTCTGGTTCCTGACTTTTCCATATTTAAACCTTGGGTTTATATTTACATTTTCTTTAATGGTAATGTGTTAAACTGAGTTCAAAATGAATTAAAGTGATCTGGGAGAACATTTGGAGGCATATTTATGGTTTACACTATAAAAATAGGCATTGGGATCATTTTGGGGGGTGGGAGCTTCAGACCTTCGGCAGAATTCAAATGAGCCATTATAATCTAGATTCATTCCAAGATTGCAGTGAGAATAATCTAGATTAAAAAAAATAATCTATGCCCACCTCTAATATATATATTCGCCTCAAGCATGAGCTACTTGAGTCTAAACTCCTGTAGTGTCCCCTGAATACTTGTCTTGTTATTCAAGAGACTGGAGGAGTGCATGAAAAGTCATCATGCCAGGGGCTGTTTACCATTAATGGTGTTTAAATAATGCATATAAATGAATAAGTTGATTTCAGTATTTCTAAAGTAAAACTTACTGTTATGATTATAGACCGTTACATAGAGAGAAGTTTTTTGGCAGCCAAGACTCTAAATGTATTTTACTACTGAGATATATTAAACAAAACCCCTGGGAATGGGGTATATAAACAGTATTGCAGTGGAAGTGCAGTGGCCTAAAATGTTTGTTGGATATCACTTGCAGTGTCAGAATCTGCTTTATTCCACATGTAGCCTAGTGTATAATGTCTTCCTTTTTTGTCATTTATGCGTTTTCCTGTCCCTTGGTTTAAAAAAGCACTTCTTATTTGCTGAGGAAAAGCTAAAGTGGCATGGCCAGTGGCATGTATTTGCAGTAAGATACAGTTATGTACTGAGAATAGTAAGGTTGGCTAATGATTGTTTAAAGATAAATGAAAGTGACCATTTTATATGTTACTACCATGTGTGTGTGTGTGTGTCAGAGTCCTGTACCGACGGGTCCCCGCAGACAGTTGCTGAAACGGGCGGATTTTAAAGTTCTGGAATTTTGTGGGTAGGTAATTAATTACAGCAGGTCAATCAAAACAGTATTGTAGCTTGCAAAAGTAACATATAAGCAAAAATATGTATGTATTTTGTACAAATTGTCATTATCACAGTGTGTTCAGAGAGCGCCACTGAGAGAGATTTGTCTTTTGCTGGATTTGTGATCCCAGGACACAGCTCAAACCTGGGACTGTGGGTGACATTGTAGCAAGCGTGAGAGAGAAAAGGCGAAGACACTTGTGTTCTTCTAGCAAATTGTCCATTTCTTTTCAGCCAACAGCCTCGAAACAGACTTCATACTTTTGATAGTACTGCGCCCTCTCTGTCATATGCAGGTACTACTCCACTCCAACAACGGAGCGAAGACTCTGGAGGAGAGTGACTGGCGAGAATGACTCACGTTCACTATTTAGCATAACTAACACACACACACTTACCATAAATAATCTGTAATACTATGTAACAACATCTACCCCCACCTCTAATGTTCCCCAAAAACACCTGGGAGGCCTGTCCTGCCATGCGCTTCATTAGAATGCTTTTGATTTTTGTGTAATTTATCAAGGGCAGAATGTTAATGGACCTGGGCGGGATTGAATTTAGATATAATCACGGGTGAGTGCGTGGGTGTGGTGCTGTACTGCGCGGTGGCAGGCGGGTGCAAGTCTCCAAAAGTGGACCTGTGCAGGACTCTGTTGTGTTGCTCATCTTTCTTACTGGCAGTAATATAATCAACACTTACTTGTTCAGCGTACAGGAGGTTGTTTCTGTTCTAGGGAAAAAATAAGTTTAGTTTAGTTCCAGCCAAATTAATCATGGTGCTCACTGCTCTTATAGACCAGATTTTTCCTTGAAATTATGTATTTCATTGGGGGAAATAGTTCTGTCCTTCAGAAGTCATTGCTTTAGATTGCCATACTCTGGGCAGGGCAAAGGGTACAATAACAAAAAAAAAAAATTAACCAAAAAAATCATTGATAAAGAAGTGTACAATACAGACAGCATCGCTAGTGTTTCCTTTGTATAGCCTACCCATTGTACCATAACTTGAAGGTCTGTCCTGGTTGGCACTTGTATGTAATTGTATGCCTTTGTTATACATTTGTATATTAAGAGGTGTGTTTTGAGTCAAGCTATTTAATATCTTGCACTGTTAATAATATGTACTTTCTGTACAGACAGTTTTACTGTTTTAACTGTAGTGTCTGTGTACATTTTGAAGGTAACAGCATGTCATTTTCTCTCTTCATTTCGTTTTTGCCTTAATGTGGCACACCTTAGTTTTTACTTTACTTTTCATACTGTTACACGATTTATCGTTCCTGTTTAGTCGTCATTTATTTCTGTTTAAACTGTGCTTGTATTGGGCTTTTTAAATGTGATTTGAAGGTATTTTCCAATCTGTACATGACCTGTAAAGTTTTATGGATCTTTACAAAAATGTTCTGAGACCATGCGTAAGAGAGTGAGAATGTGGCAAAGATCTATCATATTTATTAGGTTCATCAAAGGATGGAATTTGTGTAATTTATTGTACAAATGTAAGCAAAAAATCCTCAGTTTTAAATAAATGCATTTGTGAGTTCTAATCTTGACTTTTGCATTTAGTAGAAGAAAGGAATCCACATCACAGAAGCACACTCCTCAGCCAGCCTTGGAGATACATCGAGAGTAACCCTCATTAATGAAAATAAAAGAGTTTTAGATTTCGTTTCAGGTTATGTGGAGTTTTTTAGAAAATAAGAGTTTAAAATGGTCATGAGACACAAGCGAATGTCCCGTACTAAATTCCACTAGCTGGTGCTCTGGCGCTAAAAGCTAATTTTCCCAGGTTAGTATTAACTCGACAATGACAGTTGATCGAGTTATTGGATCATATCTAGTAATTCCCATTATTAACTAGGTCAGGGATGATATAGGGTGGCATATGACCAGATATTGCCTTATAAATAAAAATACACCATTGTGTTTCCTGCCATACTGCTCAAAGATAGTGATCTACAATCCAGTGGTTTGATGGTGCTGGACTGTATCACTTCATGTTTATATATCAAGTGTTTTACCTGCTAGGCTACTACAATGGACTTTTCTTATGGTGTAGGAGGTGGTTGCTATTGAGGTTTGGGTGGTTGCTATGGTGTTACTAGGTACTTAATATGGTGTAGGAGGTGGTTGCTAAGTAGTTTATAGGCAATTGTGTCCGAGGTGGTTCCTAAGGATTTTCTAGACGGATGCACTGGTGTACAAGGTGTTTGCTAGGTTGTTGCTCGGTGCTTGCTGGGGTATACGAGGTGGTTGCTAAGTTGTTTCTTGGCAGTTGCTGTGGTGTAGAAGGTGGTTGCTAATGAGTTTCAGGTGATTGCTATTTTGTAGAATGTGGTTGCTAATTAGTTACACAGTAGTTCCTATGGTGTAGTAGGCGCTTACAGGGAACTTTGTTGTGGTTGTTGTGGTGGAAACCGCACTTTCTGATTAACAGTGAGGTCAGTGTCAAGATTCATCAAAGCTGTTTATTTCTTTTCCATGGAAAGGGGAGTCGATCTCATCTGCTTCTTACATCGTCAGAAAGACGAGTCCACCATCTTTCAGTAGTTTTACGGAAATTATATAGGAATGCATACATACTTTCAATACCTGCTGATTGGTTGCTTATGGTTATGGTGATTCTTTAATGGCTGATGGTGTCAGAGTTAGTTACTAAGTAATCTCTAGGCAGTTGCTATGTGTAGGAGGTGGTTGCTGTGATATACAAGGTGTTTGCTAGGGTGTTGCTAGGTGCTTATTGTGGAGTAGGAGGTGGTTGCTAAGTAGTTTCCATGCAGTTGATATGGTGTAGGAGGTGGTTGCTATGGTATAAAAAGTGGTTGCTGCGGTGTACTTTCTAGGTGGTTTTGAAATGGTTAATATACAAGGTGTTGTAGCTAGTGTTTTTAATCAAAGACAGTCAGATAGGTGAGACAGAGCTGTTCTATTTAATACAGCTTCATAGTCCTGAGAGCAAGGGGCCCGAAACTCGTTCTGATGGCAGGACCCATAATCCAGAAATTCTTCTCCAGACCATACCCACTCGTTCTTAGGTAACATCCACTCTCACCACTAAGATCACTTGTTTAAACAATCAAAACTTCACCTCTGCTTCAAAGGGGTATTCCCCCAATAGATCAGATATTACTTACTCAGCATAAGGTAGCAGTCCTTTTTTAATCTGCATTAGATGTGTGTGTAAATACTATGTGTTCCTAAAAACCTTCATGGGCCGTGCACATAAACTAACTGTCTACTGAACTAATATAGAAAGTTCTTTCTGATTAGCTTCCCTGTGTCTGCACATTCTTCTCTCCTAAAAACGTACCCTCTGACCTTCTGACCTAAGAACACCTCTCCAGCTGTCCGTAGCTGACTCTGCTCGAAGTTCAGAGATGCATGTTATTCTATATTTAGATACAGCACATAAGACATACCTACACCTAAGTCATTCTGGATGAATTATATACACTTTTCTGCATGGATTTCTAATGGAATCTTATGGAAGAAGAAAAATAATTAAATAAATCAAATATTTTTACCATTAATATCTCTGTCAATCCCCCCTTTCTGACTTACAACTCAGCAAAACAACACTAAACAACAGGTGGATTTGAATATTCAAAGAAGTACCTCCCCTCAAAAATAAAATCCAATAGCTCAAACACAATAAGAGCAGAGAATCTGGAAACATAAAATGAGATGAACTAGTAAACTCCAAGTCTCCAAGGATAAGCAAAAACCTCTTGGTATGTATGTTTTCTTTTTCAGAGGCAAAATTCTTATTCTACCCAAATATTTAATCTTCTTCTTTGTTTGTTTTTAAATTTGTGATCACATCATTCAGATGATTTGAGCTTAGCAGTTGCTAGTTAATCATCCTTCACTTTTAAGGATGACAAGTGAGGTATCTGGAAAAGGTCACATGTAAAGAACATATACATTTCCCAAAGAATCACTCAGTATCATACTAATCTAAACCTCTATTCTTGTAAATAAGTGGCCAATAACCTTCAAAGTTTTCTTGAAGAATATTGAAAATAGGTCATCCCACATTTACCTCAAAATTGTCTAACCATTATACTTTTATCAGTTTCAATACCAGTTTTATTATAACATATATATGTTTCAATCCAACTAATAATGTAGTTCCTAGGAATTAAACTGTATTAAACTGAAACTTACAAATATCCACTATAATATTGCTAGTCTCAGCATTAACCAGACCCGACCCTGCTTAGCTTCCGAGATCAGGCGTTCTCAGGGTGGTATGGCTGTAAGCGAGAGCAGCTCTGACCAAAAGCCTCTTTCTGGCTGAGGCCTAGCTTCCAGTAACCATAGGCTTATGGATATAGCCTGAATACAGGTGGTTATGGTGCCTGAAACAGGGTGGGGGAAAAAACATTAAGAATTCTGGAGAATTGGGTGAAAAAACATGTCTGACCGAAAAGCTTACAGCACCTGGGGTTCCCAGGCGTTTTCCCCTCAAAGTCCCTATCCACTGCTCAACCACCCAGTGGTTGAGCACTTTTGAGCAAGTTGAGTTACCAATCACTGAGCGAGGCTCGTTCTCAACAGACCATTCGTTAAAGGTCGATCGCAGCGATTCGTCTCACTCCGGAATATACACTCTCTGTGGTAAGTTACTCTTCTTCACCATCTTTAGCTGTTTTTGCAAGACAGGTGTTTGGCATGTATAGCTGTGCTGATTTTAAAGGCCTCTCTGGAAACTGTCGACTAGCTGTTCCTATCGTTTACTGGCTTACTTTCTTTTTTTTTTTTTTGTATTCCCGGCCTGTCAGTACCACAGATAACACAGATGTGTGTATAGCTGTTATCATCATTCATAGCCTTTTTTTTTTTTTTTTTTAATTTTAAATTAGTTTTTAAATATTAAACTAATTTATTTAATTATTATTGTCTCTTTTAATGACGCAAACAGTCAGACAAGGCCGGGCAGTGCAAACGGGAAGGGAAGGAACATAAATATAGGGGAGGGTAAAAAAGGAAAAATTTATATATAAACAAACATTTGGGGGGTGGGGGGGAGGAGTCAACATATCAGGGGAGAGAAAGGAACAAGAAGGGGAAAAAACAAAAAGGGGAGAGGAAGAGGAGGATAGGTGAAGAGAGAAGAAAGACAAACAAACAGAAACTGCTTCCATACCTGCTGACAAAGAGAAAACAGAAGCACAAACACCAGAAAAACTGCAGCAACATGTTAAATTGATCATGATGTGAGTCACTCTGAGCCTATAGTAAGAGAAGCAGGACTGGAACAAAGATATCAGAGATTAAAGACTGGTAGAACTAATACTAACCCTTAGAACACGAGGAGCATGGATCCATACTGGAAGCCCAACGAATGGTACATTGTCATCATACAGCTCCTTAAATGAAAGTTCCACTGGTTTGTGTTGATACTCAAAGTTTAAACATCATGCTGAGCTTTGTTTGATGTTCCTGTATGACATAGAACCAAAGTTATTGTAATTTAAAAACATAAATAACACCACAAAATAATGCACAAACTGTTTAACTGCTTTAACTGCTGATTATTGAGTCAGATGCTAGCGAAGAAAATAGCTTTGGATATAAATCACAGTCTTTACATGATGTGTGAACTCTAAAAATTCTGTCAAGGAGGGTATAAACACTTAAAAAAAGCATTAACACTTTCTTTTAGTACTGGCTATTATAGCCTGTATGTGTGAAAAGAAGGCTAGAGCCAAAAAAGAAACCAAATGCTAGCCCAGATACAGCTCAGCTTTCATGGCAGCGTTACAGGCTACGTCATTTTAAATGTGAGCAGGTTTTCACAGGTTTTTGTAGCGTTGTGCTGCAGAGACGCTTCACATTGGCTTCATGGGACAGAGTTAAAAGGCATAAGTGCTTCTCAGTAAGGCCTAATTGAAGCAGCTCTTTCAATAAATCAGAGGGCACTTTATCTTACAGAAACTTTGCAACCGCTTGTTCTTGCTTATTACACTGTTTTGTGGACACTGATTAAGCTTGGGGTTCGACT
Organism: Brachypetersius altus; assembly: GCA_037974465.1. Classification (NCBI taxonomy): domain Eukaryota; kingdom Metazoa; phylum Chordata; class Actinopteri; order Characiformes; family Alestidae; genus Brachypetersius; species Brachypetersius altus. The sequence goes on from JBBPDB010111442.1 coordinate 19,092, forward strand.
AAATTGCACAAGAAACTTTGTGCTGCTCCAATTTTTTTTTTCCCAGCAGTCAGACTGTTCCTGCTGCAGTGTCCTCCCGTATCTCAGACATGAGGACTTTATAGGAGATTGGAACAAACTTTCTTCATTTTAATGTGCATACATTAATGCTAAAGTAGGCCTTGAGTTGAAGCAGCAGCTCTGAACCTTTTTACAATCCTCTACTACCTCATATATTACATTTTCTACTCTATATGCCCCCTTGCTCCTCACTCACCTATATCAGATATTGAATCTAAAATCTATTCCTTTTACTACATCCAGCAAGATGATGATGATGATGATGATGATGATGAGTCAATGACAGACACACCTAGCATTTGTTGTTAATATTTATCCAAAAAAGGACCCCTATTGATTATGAATCAAATGAAGTAGCACCGAAAACAGTCACATATACAGTATTTAACAAACTGCTCACAAATACATGCCACATATCGCATAAACTATATAAACAAAAGTATTGGGACGCCTGACCATTACACCAACAGGATCTTTGACACTGTATTCAGATACATAGACTTTAATATGGAGTTGGTCCCTACTTTGCAGCTATAACAGCTTAAAATCTTGGACGCCTTTCCTCAAGATTTTGACGTTTCTGTGGGAATTTGTGTCCATTCATTCTGTAGAGCAGTGGTCCCCAACCTTTAGGGGCAGTTGGATGGCCTAGTGGTTAAGGCATCCGCCCCGTGACCAGAAAGTCCGGGTTCGATCCCCAAGACCGC
>JBBPDB010111483.1:0-19851 GCA_037974465.1 Brachypetersius altus
CTGCTCCTGGTTCTTCACTGGTTCAGGACTTCAGTTAGATGCTCTTTGTTCTGCTTGAATGATTCATACGTAGGTCAGTGTGTGTCTTAACCAACAGAAACATTCCTCTGAAACTGGTCAGGGTCAGGGAGAGGCCCTGAAAATCATTCAGGAAGCCTGGAGAACTGTTCCTCAAGAACAAACTTCAGTTGTAAAAGCGAACAGCTGGAGCTCTAAAAGGATTAACTGGAAAGAGGCGAAGGTAAGGAAAACGATTCATTTCGCAATGTAATTGTTTGCACATATTCGTGTTTTACTGTTGTTCTTCACTACAATAATAAACTACTGTGCATTTAAAAACGACAGTGTGATTTAATGCTGTGAAAAAGAACTGTAATGAAAATAAATGAAAAGCTAAACATAAAATAAAATATATTAAATAAAATGAGGGTGAGGATGGGTGGGGCTAAACTGCAGTGATGATGGGCGGGGCTAAACTGTAGTGAGGCTGTGTGGGGCTAAACTGCAGTGAGGATGGGCGGGGCTAAACTGTAGTGAGGCTGTGTGGGGCTAAACTGCAGTGATGATGGGTGGGGCTAAACTGCAGTGAGGATGTGTGGGGCTAAACTGCAGTGAGGAAGGGCGGGGCTAAACTGCAGTGAGGATGGGCAGGGCTAAACTGCAGTGAGGATGGGCAGGGCTAAACTGCAGTGAGGATGGGCGGGGCTAAACTGCAGTGAGGACGGGCGGGGCTAAACTGCAGTGAGGACGGGCGGGGCTAAACTGTAGTGAAGACGGGCGGGGCTAAACTGCAGTGAGGATGGGCGGGGCTAAACTGTAGTGAGGATGGGCGGGGCTAAACTGCAGTGAGGAAAATCTACAGGCCTCTTTAACATTCTCTATGTTTTAACCCAGATTCTTATATTTCACTGCTGACTTATTTTCATAGCATGTAAACTGTTGACATTGTTTAAAGCTGATCTACTGTAGAGATAATCTGAAAGATCGGTGCTTTCCAGAATGGAAGTTCCCTAAAATAATTTCAATAGACTGCTCAGTTTCAGAAGATTTTAAAGACGAAGAGTCTTTCCTCCAATCTCTACCTTTCTTTTCTCCTGACACATGATATCAAGTACAATATCACTATTTATGTCACTATTATAAGGAAAGACTCAGGACAGAGAACGATTCAAAACCACTATTGGTGTAAATTAGTAAACAACTTCAGGAGCAATTTTATTTATTTATCTATAGTATTTATATCCTCCTCTCTTACTGATCACAGCATTTTGTGTGTATCATTTATAGGACAGGGTCCTTTCTGGAGAGTTTTATTTTATTTTATTGTGACGTCATATTTAATTTTATATTGTTCTTTGGGTTATTATAGCTTATCTTACCTTATTTTACATTGTTCTTGTCTGTGCGTCTGTGCAGTTGTAGCATGACACTTTTCTCAGTAAAGCTTTCTGATTCTTGTTTGGAGCTTCAGAATGAGGAGATGATGTATTAACAATGTTTCATTAACAATGTGGCGCTCATTTCTCATCATTACTTTAAAAAACCCAACCAAACAAAAAGAAAAAAGGGGATAAATTGTTGTTAATATCCAGCATATGCATAAAAAAGGCAGTAAAACAGAATTAGTGTTTGATGTTTAGTTATTATATACATATAACAATGTAATAAATAATACTTTTTTATTTATTTAAAGGCGCCTTTCTGGCACACAAGGACACCGTACAATAAAACAAGTGCTACAAATGTAGCAAAAGAAAAAAAACAAAATGAAACAAAAATAGTAATAATAATAATAATAATAATAATAATAATAGTAGTAATTACAGACAAGAAAATAAATAAATAAGAATCAGAGCGAGAAAGCACGCTTGAACAGATGGGTTTTGAGTGTGGATTTAAAGTCTAATAGTGAATTGATGTTTCTGAGGTCAGATAGTAGTGAGTTCCAGAGCCGGGGAGCAGAGCAATAATAAAATAATATGTCGTTTTAAAATAATATGTCATTTAATAAAAGTAATTTTATAGATTCATAAACATAACTTCTTCTGTTTTTATGTTTTGTTTTGTACAGTAAATTTACACAGTGTTGATGTGATCCTTCCACCTGAGAAAAAAAATATATTCCCTCAACTGGACTTACCTTAGAGAGTACATTTGCATTGTTTGATCAACAAAAACATAATTGTGCAGTACTTTTTTCTGACAGTGTATATGGTAGTTGGTAGTGAGATCCAGGTATTTCATATTTCTGCATCTTGTGGGCAAAACAGAGCTGATTCGCACTGAAAGGTGATGCGTTTTGCTGTAGTAGAGAGAAATGCCCTGGCTGAGATGAGCCCTTTGCCCACTAAAAGACTGATTAATTGACAAATTGAGCTTTAAGACAATGTTGGCAAGCAATTTAACGCTCTTAGTGGATTCATTTTCCCTTCGTTCTGTTATTACATGCTTGGCTGGCCCAGCGGCCGGTGGTCGGGATGTCACAGCGCGGCAGGGAGGAGCTGTTCCATTTACACTCGTCCACACCAGGCCGTCATTTCTGCTGTGCCGGGGCGCTGATGGCTGATTTGGCTTGGCATAGAGTGACAGGCTGTGGGGGTTGTTTTGCCCACAGAGAAATCTCCAGGCAAAGGTGAAAATGTGTGTGTTTAGAAGTACTGGGCCTAGAGGGCTGGAGTTTTTATGGCTGAGATCAGTGTTACCATATGCTTTTGAGCAATTCATTTTTTTTATTAATGTTTTATTATATTCATTAAATTATGAGCAGGATACAAAGTTTAAGGTTATGTGAAAGTACAGTACTGTGCAAATGTCTTAAGCACTTGTGCAAACTGTTTAAAGCGCTTTATCCGAGCAGTAAGAGACTTCCTGTCAGCAAATACATTCAAATAAATGCAAATAAGCAACAAATCATTCAATAATATTATTGTTTATTTGTAAGAAATACTTGAAGGACACAGGTTCAGTTCCAGATTCCACTTTGATGCCTCTGACACTTGCATAGATTTGTGGAAATCCAGCATCAGTTCCTGGATTAATCAAATGAAGCTGAACAGGTGTCTGAGCTATTTAATGGAAACTACAATGTAATACTTGCCTTCCATTAGGAGAAGTCTGGGAATGATTAAACAAACACATATACATACAATCACTATTTACTGTACTAATATTATTTGTATAGATTCTGATATTAGCTTTAAAAACACACAGCACAGCAAAACATGTTTTAAATATAATTTTCTCAGGTGACATTTGCACAGTACTATATGTTTTGAATGTATGTAGTGTTATATTTTAAATGAATGACATTGTTGCTAACAGAAATAGAAATAAATACATTTATTAATTTATTTCTAAATCTGTCATAATTCTGGCTATCCCAGGTGAAACGATGCTCTTGCGGGAGGTACTGGTGATTCTTTATTCCAGGAGTTTTGGTGGGAAAAACAAAAGGTAAAGGAGAAACTGATTACAGCATAGCTTCTGTTAATCAGCAAAACAGAGACAGTCCTCATGCAGCACTGCTTCAGAAAAACTGACAGTCGACAGTCTGTCAAACACAAAAGTTTTGGACTCCTTTTTGAAGCCCATGGTGATGTGGGGGGGGGGGGGCGGGCAGGTACAGCTGCTTTGGTCTGCCTGGTTAGTGTCTTCAGCGCTGAAGAGGGGCTGCCAGTCTTCCTAATTCACCATGTTTTAGGCACACACAAACAAAACAACAAGCCGTGCTAGCCAGTAAGCATGATGGAAAACGGACACTCGATTCTGGCTCAGGCTGGGATTTTATATGGGAAGAGAGAACAGAACAGGTTTGAGCAGGAGAAACCAAAACAAAAGGAAAGCACTAGCTCAGAACTCGGGTGGCCCTAACTAAATAAATAATATTAAGATAGAACTAACCGTTACTGATAAACCGTGGCTGAACATTTGTGCTAAACTAATAAATAATCTCAGCAAAATCACGTATCTCCATTTTGTCTTTTTTTCGTTTCAAAATTTCATGGCGAATGGACTAAGAGAAATGGTCCAAAATTTCTAGAAACATTTGCTTCTCCTGTAAACATATATTGGAAATACACAGTCTTTGTATTTGGAGCATTGGCCAGTGCTGTATCTGGTTGTCATTACATGCTTCTCCAGATGAGCTATGTGTATATAGTTTTCCAGGATTAATGTTTCCATGTAAAATATTTACAGGCTAATATACTTTGTTATTGAAGAGTTAGCCAAGTAACATAGCTGTCTAATGTATAAAATACTGTGACAGGATGAACTAAGTGTTATGTCCAGGCCTCAAGCTCTCATTTCACAGCAGAAAAGGTGGCGAGGGTAGTGAGCCTCCTGAGATTATCACGGCAAGAAAAATGTATTTAATTAATAAAATACTTCTACTTGGGATGCAACACTAAGCTGCCAAATACTTCTTAATGACAGATCCCATTTCAATACAAATTTAAATATTTCAGTGACTAGCACCAGTAATGTAACATGGTTAACTCCTTCTGTCACATCACTTGCAGTGTGAACAGTTTGTTCTCAGATGCTGTTTGCTTCATTAGAGCAGCAGCGTGGATGGGAAGCTACCACTTACTGCTGCTTCTGAATCCACCCAAGATTTCTTTAATACTTTTTGTATTTTGTTTGGTTGAATGTTTTGTTTGTGTATTGTCTGGGGTGTATATTGTGTATGGGGTGGGATTAGCTCATGAGCACAGTTGGTATCCGAAAATGGATATGGATATATGAATGTACCTAGCCCCAACACCACCAAACAAAACACCCCTTATGTGTGATCATCATTTTCAGTGTTTCCGGTTGCATTTTTGGTGATTTAGAAACTCTTTCCTATGTCTGTGTGGAAGACGTGGATGTAGAGTTTTGCAACAAAAGGATCTGTGGATTTAGCTGGTTTTGACACAAAATTTCACCAACTAATAACCTTAACATTACCTTTACAATTAAGTAGCTGAATTTGAACATAAAAGCCTGATAGAAAATGCTCTTTTAAAAGAAAGGTTGCTGTCACGGCTCGGCCAGTGGCCGGTAGAGAGACAGGAGATCCGCGGTCCGACGGAGACGGAGACGTGGGGGTTCACGTAGGGTCCGTCGTTCACCCGGTCCCCAGCTGCCTGAGAAGCCTGGGGCTTCCTCCGACACAGCCAGAGAGAGCGACCGGCGCAGAGCAGCCAGAGAGCGCGATGGGCGCGGAGAAAAACAGAGGAGCAGACGCAGAGCAAGGGTGCAGACTGCGTCCCGTACCTGCACCCTGACTTCGTCACCCTCCTCCCAGACCCAATCAACACCAGCTGCCCTTCCCGGAGCAGCCACCCACACCAGCACCACGGCTAAACCCGAGGCCCGTGGTGAGGGTCTTGGACCAGTCTGCAGCGGGGAGGCTCGCGGCAGGGTACTCAGGAGGGCTGGGGACACAAAGCCCGAACTGTGGAACTACGAGCACCTTGCCAGCCGAAGGCCTCCCTGGTGGTGGTACGGCCGCCACGGACAATGAGGGGTTCCTCAGTGAGGGACCCGGACCCAGGATGGCGTCCAGGGGTTCGCACCCGCGTCGTCCGGGCTGGAGGGAAGCCAGCCTGGCTCAAGACTGTGGGGGAACGATGTGAGGGGTGAGCGGGGACGCTGTCCTTGCCACCGCCGTCCCTCGCCCTCCCTCCCTTGTGTTTTTTCTTTGTTTGTTGTTTCCTGATTTGAGGCCTTGCCGTCCCGGGGTTGTGGCTTTTGGGGGGGGGGGGGGGGGTACTGTCATGGCTCGGTCAGTGGCTGGTAGGGGCCACTGTTTTGATTTAGTTTTTGGGGCTTTTATTTTGGGTCTTTGTGCATGTTTTGTTTCTTGTTTCACGCTCTCAGCTGTCTTGTGTTAAGTTAAAGTGATTATGGTTTGTGATTGGTTTCTGTCTGTGTCCTGTGTGTATTTAAGTTCTAGTTTTGTGGGCCGTGGTTATCGGTCCATTGTCCCACTTTCGCCTCATTAAGATATCACGTTTCTGTATTCATGGATCGGCCATCAAGCCAGGTTTTTGTTATGTTAAATAAAGAGCGGGCAGACTTAACCAAATATTGCACTTTTGTTCATATAGCAGTACTTTAAAAATTTAAAAAGTGCGTAATACACTACTTCTAAATTCAGTATTGAATTTTACGTATAGCAATGCGATTAATTACGATTAATTGTAGAAAATCATGTGATTAACCATGATAAAAAAATGTTAAATCGTTACCAGCATTGATATTTATATATATCTTTCTTTCACTCTCTGTAATTTGTTTGGGGTCTGGATATACATAGTATTATCAAAAACACAACATACAATCCACATTTGTTTCCAGGTTTCTGTTGTTTTTCTTTCTTTTTCAGCAATAGTGAGAAATAAGAAACAGCACTGAGAACAGGCAAGTAATTTGTGTAGCTGTTGCTGATGGGATTACCGAGTGTGTAATTATATATTGATTATATCAAGTACAGATCAATATGGAGTTTGGATAGTTGTCAGCATGGGTGCTTAAACATTTTATGTGTGTGTGTGTGTGTGTGTGTGTGTTAGAGGAGTTCATATAGGTGGCAGATCATTAGATTGTGTAAGGTGTATACAGTATGCTGTTCTCCACATTTATGTGTTCTTTTGTAGTTAGCAGCAATTAGCCAAACCTCTGGAGCCTCACACTGTCTAATTAGCACTTGGCTATATCCCTGCATTAACACCTCTGTTTAACGTGCCAGCCCCACAGCAGAAACACACACCTACACTCCAGGAGTGACATTGATTCTGAACTCAATAAGGTGGAAAATGATTTCACTTCACTGAATGGATTTACATTTAACAAATGAGCGCTTTAGGAAAGTAGTTGTTACTCGACTTTCTCAACAATTTCTTGTAGTTTTGGATCAAATGCAGGCAGTTGAGATGCTGCCAAAATCAGAGTGGTTTGCTGTGAAATAGATCATTTTTAATTTTCCAAAACACTTAAATTTCATTTAAAACTCATTAGCCTTTACAGAAACCTGTATTTGTACTATACAGTTTACACTCAACTCCTGCAGTGCTAGAATGCAAATACCAGTATTACTCCAGTATAGGCTGCACTGTAATTCATGAACAGGTGTTTTCTTTGGAATGCACTGTTGCTTTCATTGGTATAAGCAGGTAACTATAGTAATAAGTACATTAAATTTACAGTAATAAAAATGCAGGGCTTTAAGAAGAACAAAATGAAAAACACGAGAACACTGCAGACGCTCCACGGGGGATATTCTGGACTGCAGGGCAGCAGCCAATCAGTAGCAAGGTGAAATAAACAAAGTTCTCGGATTGGCTACTTTTAAACCTCCCGCTTCTGAGTACAGCTTACTGTGAGGTCCGGCCGTCTGTGCCATGCTCCTTCGTCCTTGTGCTGGTTGTTTATTTTTGGGACGGCACTGAGCAGCGGAGTTTCATTCCGTTCAGGTGTCTGATTGCCTTGGTAACTGCCGCGTGGCACATGAGGCCTGGACGTCACAGTCAGCAAAACACAGACGGGAGTTTCGAAAATCCACGATGGACTTAAACCGCAAATTCTGATCTGCGTAAAAGTGGGGGTTACTGTATATATTTGCGCTGGGCACATTATTTACTAAATGCTGGCAATTGTTTTATTTTATTTTTCTTATTTTGAAAGTTTTTCTGTGCTGTCTGCTTCACCTCACTTTAACACTCGCTACTGAACATACTGATGGATTCTGCTGCTCCCTGTTAAAAGAAAAATATTTCTGCTGGTACCTGTTCAGAAAAAAAGAAAACAGATTATAAATGTTAACTTGCTGTTGCTTGGAAGGTGTCTGAAATACTGTTCTGATCGTGACTATGGATCAGGGCGCCAGTGTTCTGTTGATTTATGCTGCCTTAGGGCAAATCATAGTCTATCAGTTTATAGTCAGTTTATAACCCTGATAATGATGAGAAATAGACAATCATCAGAGAAAAATATTTCAAGAGAGAAAAGATTCAAGAGAGTTTATTGTCAACCACATACACAAGTACACAGAGGGTTGAAATAGCATCCTCTGAAGCAACCAGTGTAAGACAAAGACAGACAAAGGTAAAACAATGACAAAGGGCAGAGTCAAGAAACTGCCGCAACATTATATTGCAGCATCTAAGTAGAGAATTTCAAAGTACAAAACAGGCGGATAGTGCAAAGTTTTTTGTTAGGTTTTTTTTTTTTTCTTTTCAAAATTTTAGCAGCAAGTTTTAGTTTAGTTTTTGGAAAGTGTCGGTGCAGTGAGTAAGTGTAGTTAAAAGTGAGTGTCATGTGCATTTCTTATAGCAGTGTCTGTATGAGGTCAGACTCTGTTCAGAACCCTGCTGTTACGTGCAGGAGTTTAATGACTTGTGGGAAGAAGCTGTTGTGATGTCTGATAGTGGTGGTACAGATACTTCTGAACCTTTTTCCAGACATCAGGGGGGAAAATGTGAGGGGTGGGTGGGATCTGTGCTGATGCTGGTTATGTGGTGGACACAGGGTTTCTTATACAGTTCAGTGAGTGACACACCAATGATCTTCTCAGCTCCTCACCAGCCGCTGAAGGGACTTTCGGTTGGCGCTGTTGCAGTTTCCAAAACAGTAAGTGATGCAGCTGCAGAGGATTCTCTCAATGGTCCTTTGGTAGAAGGTGCTGAGGATGGGAGGGGGAAGGTGGGCCTTACACAGTCTCCTCAGAAAGTGGAGACGCTGTTGGGCTTTCTTGGTGATGGCGGTAGTGTTGAGTTTCCTGCTGAGGTTGTCCGTCACCTGCAGTTCCTCCTGAAGTTGATGACCATCTCCTTTGTCTTGTCGACGTTCAGGAACAGGTTGTTGTCTCGAAATCAGACCACCAGCTGTCTGACCTCCTCTCTGTACACAGACTGATTGTTGTTCCTTATGAATATTTTATTAAAAATATTTACTTGTATCGATTCCTGCTGCCTTGTTGAAAAATGCTACCTTGAACTTGTTCAGTTTATACAGTCAGTTTATAACACTGATAATGACATAGGCAAATAATAGGCAAATAATATGCATAACTTGAGAAAAAAATATGCATTTAAAAATGATATGTTATGAGCTCTTTATCGATTCATGCTATCCTGTGGGAAAATGCTCCCTTGAAGTTTATCCAGCTGCTAGTGTCCCAAGGTAGCACAGATTTATGGCCATGGCACTGAATCCCAAGACTGTGCAGAAGGGCATGGTAGCACATCGCGATGGGTGTTTTCATAGAACACCAGCGCCCATGCTCTGGACTCTGAGGGTACCTTGTTTTTCTATCGCAAACTAGATCAAACGTGAATGCCCTGCAGTGGCAAATAGCTTTGGTTTTATATTTGATTTGATAACATTAATGTTTAAGTTAAGAAAAAACTACTGTAACTGTTTTAAAGGGAACACTGCTGTTAAAAAGTTAAAGTGTTTGCAAACCAAATGTTATTGCACTTTTGTTCATATAGCAGTACTTTTGCACAATACACTACTTTTGAATTCATTATTGAATTGTGCGTATAAAAGTGCAGTTAATCAGGATTAATCACAGAAAAGCAGATGATTAACCACGATTAAAAAAAAAAAAAAATAAATATATATATATATATATATATTTGTGTGTGTGTGTGTGTGTTTGTGTGTGTGTACAAAAAGAATAGAGCTATGCACATGCGTCGCTCCATAAGGCTCCCTTTCACCACCTGAAATCTCTCAAGATAAGGATTCCAGATAAAAGGGCTGAATAAATGTTGAGTCTAAATGCAGAGGTGTGTTGAGATCTGAGCCCGAACATCTGGGCTCTGATTGGCTGCGTTTTCCCCTTGTGGGCTGAGATTGCATCATAACCCCTACTTTTATTCTGCAGATGGTGGCAGGTTTCTCTGTCATGTCATATCACTCTCTCTCTCCCTCTGCCTCGCTCCATTTTCTTCTTTTTTTTTCTCCTTCAGAGAACTCATCTTGACTGACAGAATGTCGGGAAACGGCTCTGTCATGGTCTTGGAAGAATTAAGCAACCTAATTTCACACACACACACACACACACACACGCACGCACAAACATTAGGCTGTTGTAGTACACTGTAGTACACTGTAGTACACTGTAGTACACTGTAGTACACTGGCTGTTGTACCTTTTGTAAATGGGATGGTATAAAATATTTCTGTAATATGGATAGTAAGTGTATGTATAATGTATAATGTCAGCAGGCATCAATTCAGCCTCTGTCCTTGCCTGTTGTCCTTTCTGGATTTAATCCATTACAATCATGAATCAATATTAAAACATGAACCTCGCATCCTGCAGCTCCATCTGCCTCTCCTCTGTTTCGTCCGTGGTTGCATCAGGCCCCCCCTGATGAAACATATATGTACATGAAATTTCGAACCATTAGGTTAATTTTGAGTTCTTCTGGATAAGAAGGCACATATAAAAGGTAGCTGCAATCTCCTGATAAGATGATACATGATGCGATAATGTAATACTAAAACGGGTACATGATAGGTTACAATTATCTCGTCTTTGTGTGTACAATCTGTTGTATACTCTCTAACTAACATCAATCTTTAAAACAGCTTAAAAGCTGTGTCCTGTGATGCTGTTTATTGTTTTTTTTTACATTACATTTATTTGGCAGGTGCTTTTATCCAAAACGACTGGTGACAGAGATGAAAAAATCGATGAAAAAAGGACAACATTACTGGTTCATTAGATAGCTATTGCTAACAAGCATACTGGTTGTATGTCTCAGCCAGTTGCCATTCAGATCTTATTTAATTTTGTTTTTTATTTCATTTAATGAAGTTTGATATATTTTCCTGCATGGCTTAATGCATTTCTGATGCTTGTGTTCAATTTTTACATCCTGTTTAGTGTGTTATTATGCAGTCTAGGACACAACCGTCACACCCATCCCCCAGGTTATTAAAACAATGGGTTTGCTTTATGTAACTCTATAGAAAAGTCATTCTATTGATTCCGAAACAAAAGGTATTAGAAAACAGTTAGCCTGTTTTTGTGGGTTTGCTACATATAAGTTATATATCATATATTTTTGTGTTGTGTAAAATGGCAAAAACACACTGTATGATAAATAGATAAGCCTGTCTTTACTGCTTTCATTTTAGAATAGGTTTTAAAAATTGTTTGCAAACACTCAAAGACAGTCCAAAGCTCCTGAGACTGATTATAATCTGCTTCATTATCAGACAAGTCCCTGCATAAATGAACTGTTAATGCATTTGTTATTTTGACACAATCATACTTCAGCAAAGTCTGTGCACAGACCTGTCTCACAGTACCGGCAACACATTGAACTCATTCAAACACATTCAAGCTAAGCTATTGTGCTGATTGTGATGCGTTCAAATGTATGTTGTGGTCTCAGGCAAGCTCTGAGCATGTTTGTGGCTTATTGGTATTTGGTATCATTTAACAGACTACTACCCTAGAATATACAATATGTATTTCAATGAACCGGTATACCGTTCTTTTTCTTTTCTATTTTTGGTTTCTAGTTTCATTTCTCTCTCTCTTTTTCTCCCTAGGCACAACCAGGCAGCCTAAAGAAGGAGAGGTCCCGGGAGTGGACTACAACTTTGTGTCTGTAGAGCGTTTTATGGAACTTGAAAGAAGTGGGGCACTGCTAGAGAGTGGAACATATGAAGGTATGATACAGATTTTAATCACATGACCTTGCATTTACAGAACTAACTTGTAAATACTATTTTTGTGCACTATTCAGTGTTCAGCGTTGTCCGTCTTGGCTGGGAGATGGATGCTCACAACTTTATTAGAATTCCCTGCTTGTAAATCCAGTTACAGGTCATTTTATTAGAAATCACCTACATGTACTATCATTTACTGGTCACTTAATAAGAAACCTCTATCTTATTCACTTACTGGTCACTTCATTAACAACCCCGCCATAAAAATACATGCTAAAGAAACCAGCATGCAGTCCTCAACAAATTAAATAGTGAAAAAAAAAAAAAAAATTACAACCCTTCCAAAATGTCTAAATCCCCTGTCCATGTATTACCATCAAAGACACTGTTATAATAGCAACTACATGTGAAATAATAAGAAAACAGTTGTGAAAGTACTACTGATTTTCCAAAACCCCTCAAGATGATACTTTTACGAGCCTGTTTTGCATTATCTGTGCCTGCAATAACTTTTAACCACCCTGTATTTCTCTGCCTGCTAGGTGATAAACTTAGCTGGTACACAGCTTTGCTCGCTAGCATTTCCCAGTGCAGCCTTTTCTGGCAGTTAATGGGATCAAACAACTGGGAAGTCTCACAATTTCTTGAAATTTATGGTGCAGCAGGCATAGAAGACATACTATTGAACAAGTTTTATTTATCTTAGCTTAACCATTTTGTTCAGCCTCATATTTGTAAAGAATGAAGACATTTATAGGGATATAAAATGACACCTGTTTTTGACCTCAGGAGTGTAGATGATATTTAGGTGGTTTTCAGCACAGGATTGATGTTTCTGGAAATGTTTCCTCATTTATTTGGAAAAACACTACACACACAATAATCAGCTCCATAATTTTTGGCACCTTTGGTACAGATAGCATTTTAAATCATATGTTTTAAATCATATGTTTAATTACATTAATATCACACTGAAAATACTCTAAAACCCTGTATTTAAATAAATGTTGTCTAAGAAATGGCCATCCTTTGCAAGAAAAGAGTGTGTCACAGTTAATGGTACCTGTCACGGTCTGGTCAGTGGCCGGTTAGGGCCACTGCTTTTTTGTTGTTTCTGGTCTTTTCTGTTCATGTTTTGTGGAGCTTTTATTTTGATATTTGTTCTGGGGTCTGCTTTTGTCACGTGTTGTGTTTCACCTGTTCTGTGTTCAGTTCCTGATTATCCTTTGCATTTAAGTCTTGTTTTCTGTTACACTCACTATGAGTCCATCACTTGAGTTCACCTGAGTTATAAGCGTTCTGTTTATGTCCCTGGTGGCCATCGTGCCCTTAGATCTAATGCCCACAGTTAAGTGTGGTGGAGGATCTGTAATGTTTCAGGGCTGCTTTTGATGTGGATTAGGAAGTTTGAAAAAATATTATTATTTTTTCTCTTGTCAGTTCGTGTCTTTGTTAAGTTAGAATATTTATTCAAGTAAAGTGAGCATGACTATAACATTTTTGCTCACCCAACCTAGCAACCTGTTGACAATATTTGACATTTTGAAATTTTGCTTTATTTTTGAGCATTCATTTTGTCTCCTTGCTGACATGAATGGTCTAAATATTTTATACTTACATTGTGAAATATGTATGACTACATGTTGAAGGACACCCAACTTAAAAAAACAGATGGAGGGATGGATATATAGACATGCAGAAAGATAGTCCGGCTGATTATTTTCTGTAATATTGATAAATGTTAGTGTCAGATTTCCAGTGGCCTGGTATTGAGCTGTTGGAGTAATGTTTGATTTCTTGTCTGAGTGTCAGTGGAGTGACCCAGAGAGAGACCCTGATCTCCAACTGTGCCAGTGAGGCAGTGTGTGTCTCTAGGGAACATGCTCACACACACACACACACACACACACTGACACTGTAGAGTAAGTTGGTACCCACAGACCTTCTCTCTCTTCTTTCTTTCAGTCTCACTCACACTCTCCCTCACTGACACACACACACACACACACACACACACACACACACACACACAGATGCCGTATTGCAAAGGGTGGCTGTTGTGGTGTTGGAGGAACAAAGCCTGTTAAAGTGCTGCTCCCTAAGTTTTTGCCCTGAGATGAGAGAAGAAAAAGAGCCATACTGGGATACCCCCCTACCACCACACACACACACACACACACACACATCAATGCATACACATAGTTGTTCTACATCATACACTTTATTCAGAGGATAATGTATTATTTATTTGTCACAGTTCTTTTTCAAATGCCTGATAGTAAACAAATACTAAGATGAGTCCAGAAATGCATATATGCAAATAACAACATTTTTGTCGTTTTTACTGTTAAGGGTCGTTTCCATTCTCTATGAAAATGTTGTATATTGTACTATATTGTAGAGAGTATTGATAAGAAAGCAGTTTTGCCTGATTAGTCATCGTGCCTTGCAGTGGGCTGGTGTCCGCCCATGGTGATTCACTAGGCTCCAGGTGCCCACGACCCTAGAGAATGAATGAATGAATGAATGAATGAATGAATGAATGAATGATTAGTCATGATTGTGTTAGCATTTTTCCTAAGTTGCAATATGCCTTTAAGGTCAAAGACTCTGGCTTGTGGTTGTGACTGTGTAATGTCACCTGGGTTTTGATAGGTGTGCTTAGCTCATATATATCATATATCTAATATATGTTAGGTGTGCTTAACTGATTTTTTGGCTTCTTTTTGGTTGCAGATAACTATTACGGCACGCCCAAGCCCCCAGCAGAGCCCAGTGCTCTGCTGCTGAACCTTCCAGGCTCCGCCCCCAACACAGACGGCAAACGCAGGCGCAACAAATCCGTCAGCAACATGGAGAAAGCTGGGATAGACCCTCCAGAGGAAGAGGAGGAAGAGAGGCCCGTCGTCAATGGCAACGGAGTCACAATCACACCAGGTGAGGAAAGAGAGAGAGAGAGAGAGTGAGGGAGGTAAAGAGAGAGATGGAAAGAAGATTTAATAGAGTGAAAGTGTTACTTATCTGTACACTGCAGCCTGTGAGAACAAGTCTAACCCTTGTGTGTGTATGTGGGTGGGGGAGACTGTCAGTGATGTCAGGGACTTTATGTTTTAAAATAAAAATATCAGCTTCAAGGATAAAGTTTCAGAAATTGAACAGTATTTCTGTTTCACTGTTATATTATTACGTTTTAATATTATGTAGGTTTTTTAAGAACAAATGCAGTAACATATAACGTGTAGTCTGTGACAGATTCGAAAATAATTTACTGAATAAAAATAAATTAAGAAAAAAATAAAAGGCAACTCTCTAAACAAAAATAGGTACATCTGAAGGGAACAGGGAATTTCAGCAGGCAGAAACAGACAGTTACATTTACAGCATTTATCAGTTCAGTATTGAACTTAAACTGAGCTTTTGGCAAGATCTTGCACTGAAATGAACAATAGTGATATTATAAGTGGACCAGACAGGAATAGTAAAGTGGGTGGGTATGATATTGATGAAAATGGTCCAGGGGGCCCATGAAGAACATTCAGGGTGATTGAGTAAGTTTCTCTTTCACAAAACCATCCAAATGCAGCCATGGTTAGCTGGTTTCATGACTTCTGTGTGTAAAGTGACCATTTGTCATACATGAACAGAACATATTGTGAACAGTACTTTCTCTGCATTTAACCCATTCATGAAGTGAGGCAGCCAGGAATACAGCGCTCAGGGAGAAGTGTGTGGGGGCGGTACCACGTTCAAGGGTACCTCAGAGGTGTCACTAGCGGTCCTGGGATTTGAACCCATGACACAGGCCACCAGCTGCCCTCTGTTTTTGTAGATCGGAGACATTAGAAAATAAGGAAACGGTTCTCTGGTTGAACATGGAATTGTGTCTTTTTATGTGAAATTCCAGCCAGGAAACGTCCACCCTTGTTGAAGAGGGATGTGCAGTAGCTGTGTTCAAACCAAACGCTACAAAGTGTTTATGCAGTGTTTATTAGATGCTTTCAGTGACCTCAAATGTTTTTGAAATATCAATGTGGCTTTTGGTGTTGGTTTCACTGCTCAGAAAGACAGAAGTTTTAGAGGCCAGGTGCCTTTCGAGGATAGCACAGAGTGCAAACTTTCCTACAAGAGAGAAATTACTATGTAAATATGGAGACATTACATTTATACTGCCACCATTATAGTGTTCATTGCATTACTTTATGCACTTATATGTATCATCCCCCATAAAGCATTATTTTCACGTTTTCATGATAAATGCCACAGATGTGAAATGTGAACACACATAAATCCCTTAATCCACATGTATCAGAAAGCTGGCACTAGACCCTCAAAGAGATGTGTATGATCCTCAATCTGCTCCAAAGTGGATTAGATGTACAGCTGAGTTACCATGGTGACGTTGCCCCATAAGGCAGAAAATTGAGGGTTGGATCAAAACCTGAAGTTAGATGACAAATCATGAGATGGGCCCTAGCTAAATGGCACCTGTGTAGTTTAGGAATATGTTGACAGTACAACAGTACTGACAGTAAAGGTTCAAAATAATTCTGACCAACATGGGTCTCCAACCTGAAGAATTATCCAAATTGTTCAATTTACTTGACTGACTGAAAAACTAGATTCGGTGTTGGAGGGAGAGATAGAGTGCTGTGACAAGGTCAGTCCACTGTGAATTAAAATGTCCAGCTGAAGCGACTCCTTTGCCCTGCTGAGAATTTCAGGCCTGTTACCTGCTGCATCATGTAACCTAGCAACCATCTCCACACCGCGTTGCCACACGATAACCAGCATCTTTAAAGCAATAGCCTAGCAACCGGCTCAGCAGCATGTCTTCACATACTCCACATTCTTCCTCCTGGTTCTTTATCAAGGCATGGATGGTAAAAGAAAAGAAAGAAAGAAAGAATGAAAGCAAGAAAAACACAGGATGGAGTCATTGGAAAGAAAATTGGTGTTATAGCTATTTGTGATGTTAATTTATAATGAAAGAGAAATAGCAGTCCAACGGAGTTCAGTTACATCTCTCTTTGTTTTTTATCTCTCTCTCTCTCTCTCTCTCTCTCTCTCTTACTTTAGGTTTCTCTTTTATTTCCCTATCTCTCTTTTTTCTTGCTCCCTCATTCTCTCTATATCTTTCTTAAGTAATTTCCTCCGGGATCAATATAATTTTCTGATTCTGATTCATTGTCTAGCTTTTGCTTTTGTTCTCTCATTCTCTTCATTTCTCTCTCTGTCTGTTCCCTGTTTCTCTTTTTGTTTTCTATCTACATCTCTCCTCCCTCTCTGTCTTGATTTCCATCCTACCCTCTCTCTCTCTCTCTCTCTCTCTCTCTCTCTCTCTCTCACACACACACACACACACACACACTTTCTGTAGCCGTCCTTTGGGATCTCTAACCACCATGACTCAAACTAGGACACATCACTCACTCTCTCTACTCACTCACTATCTCAGTTACTCAGTTGCATGCTTTCTCCTCTCCTGCCCTTTTCCTCACGTCTATCACATTCTCTCTCAGTTTCAGTCTCTTTCTCTCTGCAGTCTTTCAGCCTGGCTCTCTAACTTCATCTTTCCCTCCCTCCCTCCTCTGTCCTTTGTCCTTTTTCCTTCTCTCTTTCTTCGTTTGTATCCATGTCCTCATCTTTACTCTTTTTTTCAAGATCCAGCTTCTATAATCCTCTTCTCCAATTCTCTCAGTAATTCTATCTCTCTTCTCCATCTCACTCTGTCTTATCCACTTTCTCTCCCCATCTCTCTCTCACGCGCCACCCTCCCTCTCCACTGTCTCTATAGTCTATATAATAGTCGTGGTTATCGACCTGTTATAGCCGAGACATGCCTGTGGTGTTTTGGAACCATTAGAAGTCAAGAGTTGTTATGTTTGTTTTGCTATGCAGCTTAAATGTAATTATGTAAGTACACAGTTCTTTACACAGTGAGATTTTCCCCAAGTTTTCTCCCAATTCGAGGTTCACCCACTAGCCGGGACTTTCCCAACCATGTGACACCACCAACACTAGAAGGTTGAAGGCATGGACATCCTTCCTCTGGGTCACCTAAATCTGGAACTGGATCTAAATCAACGTGATCAGGCAGCTCAACATGCTTTAGAGGAGAATGATAACTTAGCAATTGTATTATATCACCTGACAGACGGCTGGTTAGGTCCCCGAAGGAGGGCGATGTTATTCCATCCTCTGATCAGGGATGGTTGTGGTATCACAGAAGATCCCCTCACATCAAAATAGAATAATAATAATCATAGATCATAAAAAACCTCCTATCCTAAAAACACTAGTGTGGAATAGAAAATATAAATAACCTGCTCTTTCTTCCACATGTTTCAATGAGCTACTAGTGAGAAATGATGAAAATGAAACTATCACATTCTTTGTTCACACATGCTTCTGTTAGCAATTTATGAAAAGACAAAAATGATTTTCCCTGTAAACCAAACGCAGTTGACCAGTTTAGAAACAGTTGTTGGCCAAAGTTAGTTTTGAACTGGAGTGCAACACTGTGCAACTGTTGGCCTCATGGTTAGGGAGCTGCCCCTGTGATCATAGGGTTGTGGGTTCGAATCCCAGTGGGGCCCCTTAGTTACCTTTGAGCAAAGTACTGTCCCCACACTGTGATTCCTTCACCCAAGATACATTTTAACACTGAGCGTAAACAGGGCCTGAGTGACACTGTTGTCTATATACATGGACAGGAAGGACAATTTGGTTTCGTATAAATACACCATATAGCTCCAGTATAAAGAAGCAAACCTCAGACACCAAGACCTGCATATGGGACAAGGGGAGAAGCTATGTAAATGAAAATTTTTCACTAATCTGTTTTCACTCTGAAAATAAAACTGTGAGGCATATGTGAGATTTTGCTGGCACATTAGAAATGTATCTACAGTAAATAAAGCCTCTAATTTATTCTTGGAGCAAATCGTTGTCGAGCTGGCTAATTAATTGCTGTTGTTTATTAAAGTGTTGAATATTTTTGTTAAAGCAATGAAACATATATAAATTTGCTTGTATCGTGATTAAGGTGGTAAATAAAGGATTCGTTTCCGCTGTAGCAGTTTAATTGGAGTTTATTGCAGATGCTGGGAATCCCACCAGACCAGAGTTTTATTAGGAGAATACAGGAGACACAAAGGCTGGAAAACAGGAGCTGTATCATTTTCTGGGCCTAAAGCTCTGAAAAATGGTCTTGGTTACAAGCAAATTGGTCCTCTCTGTTAACCTCTTTTTCACAGTCTGTTTCAGAGGTGAATTGGATTTTCTTCTGCTCAGATGAGCAAGCAAGTCATCGTTTATTAGATTTATTGTGTCTAAATGCTGTTGTCTTTATTGTTACAGTGGTACGCATTTTTATTTGTTATCAAATAAGCTGAAGTTGTGCTGCATTTTATCTCAGTTGTCTGAGAAAATTGCTGCGAATTGTTTTCACTGCAGGTAGTTCTTGCCCCTCCCCTTCCCCCCTTCATTGCACACTAGCAGCTAGCCCCAAGCTGGGATTACAAGGGAAAAATATTTGACTTGATTATATTAATTAAAAACACCTGAGCTGGTTTCTAGGGGGCTTGCACTAAGACTTAAACCTATAAGAACCTGACCCCGGTTGTTTAATTATGGATAATATACGATATTATCCATAATTATATACGATATAGGAGACTGCAGTCCAGGACCAGCCGACACAGGAGCAGTTTCTTTCCCCTCGCCATCTCCCTCCTAAACAGCTGAACTGTCTCACTGTAAACACCTGCTGCACTGCAAATACACTTTATGTACACTCTGGTATATACTTCTGAAAAATTTTATTTTCTGTATATAAGATTTATATTGTTTATTATATTGTATTGTTCATTTATACACACACATATATACATATGCATATTCATACATATATTTATATTTATAAATAGTATAAACATATAGTATTAACACTTATAGTATTAACATATTTCTTATAGTTATAAACATAAATCCATATTACGTATTCATATTGTAGATTTATTATTGTATATTATACTTGCTCAGTGTATTTGTCACGTCCGGGGAGGCTAGTCCCCCTCGGACGTGCGCTATCCTGGGAGTTGCAGGAATAAGCCAAAAGCCAGGGATCCATGCGGGTGTTTTATTAAACAAAAACAGAACAAAGGAAACAGG
>JBBPDB010111553.1:0-19836 GCA_037974465.1 Brachypetersius altus
ATATCATGGATCTCTGTCTGCCTGCCTGTTCCTGCCACCTTCCAGGTAGCTCAGAGTCTGGGCCTCGCGGCCCGACTGCTGACACACACATTACAAAAGCAGTAACAAGATTATTTTCCCCCGACTGTATAAGAAGTAAATATATGTTAATATACACCAAACCATTAAAAACTTTTATACTATACCAGGGGTCACCAACGTGGTACCCGCAGTTCTAAAAATAGCACAACTGACCAGTGAACAGCATCAATCATTACATTTTATCCTGTTGCTATTCTTCTTTAATCACGTTTGCATTTCTATAGTTTTGCAGATGGCTAACAAAAAAAGCATTTAAAACATGTTGACTGTACATGAAGTTTAGATAAGTTTAGGTAAACTCTGTTCTAGTGTATTAAACTGGTAGCCTTTCGAATGGCATAGTACCTGTGAGGTAGCTCTCCGTTTCATAAAGGTTGGTGACACCTGCTCTATACTCTCTGTTGATGAGATAAGATAAACTTTTATTAGTCTCACAAGTGGAAAATTTGCATCGTCATGGTAGAAAGTGGACAGAACAAAGAACAGCAAAAAACAAAGCGACTCCAAAGCCTTAAATACCAAATCTCTATTTTCCCTGTTGCTGACAATCATGGTGACGTCTTCATCTGTTCCAACTGTGTAGTTCAATCACAATGCACAGCAAAAGCACAGGAAGGTAATTGAAATGTTATTAAAATAATTAAAAACTCACAAAACTCCAAAACAAGTTGCCTAATGCCATTTTATCCAAATGCACTAAGCTACAAGTAAACACTTGCCATTTGAAATTGCCTCAGGGTGCTTCTGACATCATGAGGACTCGGCACACATCTGGGCACAGCATGAACGTCTGCTTGCATTAAAACCAGCCATATAGACACACACAGCAAGCTGCTTTTAGTAGGGACCTACACTCTTTTGTCCAGTGTATGAGTTCCAGGTACCATTTAGGTGCACTTAGTTTAGGTACCATTAGTCCGTCTCTTTCTCAGCATAATTTTTTTTCACACTTGTTTAATGGTCAGAATGCCTGTAGGACCACCAGTGAACAGGTATTATTTGGGTGAAGCTACCAGTCAAAAGTTTGGACACACCTACTCATTCAACGATTTCCTTTGTTTTCTATTGTAGATTAATATTGAAAACATCACCTGTTGCTCTGATGACAGCTTTGCACACTCTTGGCATTTTTTCACTCAGATTCATGAGGAATCGACCTGGAATGGTGTTTAATTAACAGGAGTTTCTTCATCAAGAGTTCATTAGTGGAGTTTCTCTCCTTCTTAATGTGTTTGGGATCATCAGCTGTGAGGGTCGGGTTGGTCCACAGTTAGTGATCCTGTTCCACTACGGTTCTACTGCACATTATGGCAGGAACCACTGAACTCAGTAAAAAACAACAGTCCATCATTCCCTTATTACAGATTCTGGTTTCTTTAACTCTTTTTGTGTTTACTGCATAATTCCATGTGTTTGTTTTCAATATTAATTTAAAATGTAGCGACAAATAAAGAACACTGAATCAGAAGGTGTGTCCAAACTTTTGACTGGTAATGGATAGAGAGTGAAATGAAGTGGGGAGAGCTGGGGAAGGACAGTAAGAAGAAAAACAACATGCGGACCCATTAACAGCGGGGCAGGGCTAGGATGGAGCAAGTGAATGACAACAATAGACCACGTGCGGAGGAAAAATATCTATAGCATAGATATCAGAAGACATTCAAAGGACTTTATAGCCGTCACTGTCCAAAGAGACCCATGTAGTTTTCATTTGAATTTTCTTTATCATGTGTGCAGCTTTTGCCTGAAATGAACCATTACAAATGTAAAAGTACCATTTTTAACAATGACATTATATACATTATTCAAACAGCTGTAGCAGTAAGTGAAGTAGGTTGGTAGTGCTGTGGACCATCACACCATGCTACACCAATAGCAAGGAGAATAAATGGTAAATTATACTCAGTGTTAAATAGGGATGCAGAGAATCTCCATGCATTTTTCCCATAGATGTGCATCAGAAATTATGGGGGCACTTTCAGAATCGGTTTAGGAGCAGCTGTGAGTTAGTAAGGAATTTTAAACATCCATGTGATGTTGCTTCACCCTGGTACAGTATTACAACCTCCTCCACCACTGCCACGAATGAAACTCTTGACTCTGGCTTCTAGTGGATGTATTGTTTTAATGTCCAGGACAAGTTAATGGACCCATAGAGTAGAGACTGTGGGGCGGAGCTTGGACAGGATGATGTCAGGAGGGGGTGGGGCCTGAGGAATGTATTTTTTTATTATTATACTTTTTCTGAGTGGAGTTTTTCTCCCTCTGTCCTCATGATGACCTGAAGTAGCAACTCGCCTGAGGCCTGCAAAGACATTCCTACCACAGTCTGTGAATGCAGCGTCTGCATTGCTCTTCTGAGGCAGCTCCAGGCTGCTGTCCGGAGCTGAAGCAGCATCCAGAAGTCGGAGAGAGCCGCAGACACATGTGGAGGAGGTGGAGAACAAAGCCTGAGAAGAAACGGCGCAGATTCGGCTGAATGGCAGGTGTAGACAAAGCCCCGTCGGCGATGAAAGATCCATCAAAGTGTATTGAGGGGAGAACAATGGCCTCCCACTCACCAAAAGATTTGTTTTTCATCCCCGTCAGGGTTTAATGTCCCTTATTTAATGCATTATGAAACAGAGGCGCTCCGAGGTTGCACAGTGATTTCGCTAATGCTTTCGGTAACTACAACTGGAGCATTCAGATGAGCAGTGAACTTGAGGTGGCGTTGAGGTTTGCTCTTATTGTTTTTCCTGATGTAACAAGCAGTATAATCACATCGAATTCCCCTATTTGAATAAGGAAAATGACGCTCCTCTGAAAGAACGAAATGAGAAACTCGAAATGAATGGAAACTGCATCTGTACAAAGTTAAATCCGCCAGGAAAGTTCTTATCTACACTGAAAAAGATGTTGTGCAGTGAATGCACTTGATTGCAATGTGTGCACCATTTTCAGGTGAATACAAAACTAGTCTGGCTTTGCTATATCACCATTTGCTGCATGGGATTTGCATCATGAGACATATAAAAGCCTTTATTAACATTTTAGGCCATATGCTCAATGTAGACACCTGCTTAGATAGCCACATATTATCAATTATCATGCAAAAGTTTCTTTTGTGTACGAGTCTTTGCATGCTGCTAATGCTAACCGCTAATGCTAACATGTTTTTAAGCAATAAAGTCTTCTGATTCTGATTATTTATTTACCTTTACATTTTCTTTAAGGGTAATTAAACTGCAGTTGAAAATGACATTAAAGTATTCAGGGAGCATAATTAGAGTTTAGACTATAAAAATAGGCTTTTTTTTTTTAACAAAACACAACACGTTTTTTCGCCATACGCAGGTGCTCTTGGAACGTAACCCCGCAAAAAGCGGGGGATTGCTGTATAGTAATAGCAACATAAAATCTGATAATAAAAAAGTCTCTATTCCTGCTCATAAACACACACAAATGTACAGTTTGCCATCGTTAAGTAAAATTACAGTGGGAGCATCTCTCCATCTTCTAACCTTTATGAAATGTTCTTTCTGGTGTTCTCAGAGAACTAGTCAAGACTACCTTTGTTGACTTCAATACCAGGACTAGTCGAGTCCAAGTCAAGAGTGAGGCAAAAGAGGGTCGAGTCCAAGCCAAAACCAATTCCAAACAGTTTTGAGTCCAAGTCAAGAACCCGAACTCAGTCAAGACCATCTAAAATATTTGGAGAGACCACAGGCCAAGTCTAAGTGCAAATATCAGTGAGCCCAAGACCATAGAAAAACTGCCCTTGAGCTTCCTGCACATATATCAGCTTTCTTTCATTGTTCTTTCATTGTCTCAGAATTGGAGTATAAGCTGTTCAAAGTCTACCAAATGCTGTACATTGACTTATAAGATTAACAAAAAGGGCAGCAGTGACCTGTTACTTGCCGTGTAGTGAATCTACAATCATCTCCACTGTGAAAGCTCAGATCTTGCTGGCCAGTGATCTTTGTCTTTTCCTTTAGTTGTATCCCTCAGTCAAGGTATACACCCGTCAGCTTTATCGAATGTTAACAGTCAACAAATAGAACAGCTCACTGCTTCTACAGTCACACTACTATTCGGAGACTGTGCAGTTTTGAACCGCTCCAATGTCAGAACATCCGTAATATTGAACTTTGTGATTTCTTGATCATCGACTGAGTATTGAACCTTTAAACAAAGGTGGAGAGACCTCTGTAATATATGGGAAGAGAGACAGAATGGTCGACTACCCTTTCAAATGTATGTCGGAGAAAGAGTCTGTGACATTACGGGTAAGGATGCCAGAAAGGCATAAAAAGCTTAAAAACCCAAATGCGAAGTAACAAACGTGGCTCAAAACACACTGCACACTCAGAAACAGACTTTAAGACACTAAAGCTCAGGTTAGTTATAAAAAAAAGAGTCAGTTGGTTTGGTTTCATTAAAAATAATCAGCCAGTGAATGTGTTCTCACTCATCAATTGCTTGGTAAGAGCTGGCAAGTTCATGTTGCCGGGTGGCTCATCGGCCAGGTGGTTCCGAAGATTGCAGGTTCAAATCCACAGTGTGAACAAAATGAACACAGTGTGAACACAAAAAACCAAAAAACCAAAGTTTTGGTGTCTCCAACCACACAATCACACTTTACATTTTCTTGTGGAAATATGCCTAGTTTCACTTATAACTGCTTTAAAATGTGTTCATAAACCCATTAACCATTTCTAAACCCTTTATAAGGGTAGTCTGGAAGCAGTACTGATTTTCTTTCACAAGCACTGCCATCTTCTTCGCCCACTCCATCCCACCTAACAAACTCAAGGCTGTCCATCCTGACACGTCAAGTCTGTTCCTGTTCTTAGCCTGTACATGTTCTGGGCCGTCCTCCCCATTAACCTGTATTGAAAAGTCAGCGTCCAGCAGCCTCTCTCAGCAGAGCCAGTGGAACGGCCACTGTGGCATTTTCGGAGGGCAGACATTAGTGTCGATCATTCTGACTGAGCTGAGTGTGTGTGTGTGTGTGTGTGTGTGTGTGTGTGAGAGAGAGGACACATCAGCCGCCCACACGTCAGTGGAAAGGTCCATTAAGACATGCCAGGCAGTGACTTTCGCCACATTTCCACACACCCTGTTGTTATCTTGCCACTTTAATGGGGGTTAAACCCTTTCAGCTGCTTTTGCATACTGTTCTGTTGTGTTTCACACAGTCGTGATGTGGTTTTTAACACAATTCAGCACAGCCTCATTTAACTCATCACCAACGAGCTTTCATGAGCTGAAGAACCATATTTTGTTTCTCTAAAGAACCTTTCCGTGAATAATTCTTCAGAGAACTGTGTTTGTTAATGAGACGTGTGAATGCGAATTTCAAATTCAAAAGACCTCCATATAAAGATTCTATAATGAACTGTTACACTGATAAAGAACCCTTACTTAATGTCAAAAGGTTCTTCAGACACATCTTTTAATCAAACTGGCTCTTTTAAACGGACAAAATCATGTTCCAGAAACCATCATGATTCAGTTTTAAATAATGATTTTCCAATCTTAGAATTTCCTTAAAATTAAACAGGCTGTATTTTTACCATGCTTTTAAGACTGGTGTTCTCTATGGCTGCCCTGCATTAAGCAGTCCGGGCTGAAACCCTCTTCGTCGAGTTGAAGCACTGAAGGCTGAAAAGGCTTTTTCGGGCCCTAAATAAAACAGTGATTTCAAAATGTGCTGTTTTTTTGGAGCTAAATTGTCTTTTGTGGGCCATCTGGACCAAGGGAGTGAAAGGTACTTTAAAACTTCGACAGTGTTTTATCAAGCATCACATTTTGTCAACTGATTTTTTTCAGATTTTCATTTGCTGTGCAGGCAAAGATTTAGGGAAGTCGAACTAGCTGACTTTTTATCAGTGCGATTGCATAAACAGTCACGCTACTGTTGTTGAGTTTGATTTTTATTATTATGCGTTTCATGGCCAAAAAAGCTTCTCTTGTGCAGAATATCAAAACATCCAACACCTTTGTGATCCGTTGATCAGGGGCCGAGTATTTAAACATTGATGGAGAGACCTCTGTAAAATATGGGGAGAGAGACAGAATGGTCGACTCCCCTTTCAAATATGAGAGAGAGGCTGTGACATCTCGGATGCCAGAAAGGGATAAAAAGCTTTAAAACCCAAATGCGAAGTTACAAACGTGACTCAAAACACACTGCACACTCAGAAACAGACTTCAAGACACTAAAGCTCAGGTTAGTTAGAAAAAAGAGACTCACTGTTAGTTTAAAAATAATCAGACAGTGAATGCTGCTGAGTGTTCAAGCCTTCTCACTCATAAATGGATTGGTAAGAGCTGGCGAGCTCATGTCACCTGGTGGTTCAGTGGTAAAACAAAGACACCCTCCAATCAGAAGATTGCTGGCAAAGATTTAGGGAAGTCTTAGCAGCAGAAACAGTTAAAGGCGGCCTGACCTGGACTCATATACTTAGCCAGACATGTCCAAGACCACAGAAAAATTGTACTACAGCCCTCAAATGGTGTTGAATGGGTGGTTTCTGACTGTCTGTTTCAGTTCCGTGTGCTTTTTTGAGGTGATGTGGAGATTCAGTATGTCGTGTTTGTCATGCAGTGCCAGAAACCACAAAACAAAGTCTATTAGAAATGACTCAGCAACTCCACACAGTTTGAGGCAAACATGTCTGGACTGAACACACGATGCATCTTACTTGTTAGCCACATTTTCTCCAGTTAAAACTAAAGAAGCAAACATGTCTGGAGTGAACTCAGGGCCATGCAGAGGTGCCTAACACTGGAAGTGTGGTTCTCATCACATTATTCACGTGATTTCACCCAACGTGGAGGGACACAACTCTAAAACGGACACATGCTGGAAGCGCTGCTGCTCGCCGTATCATTTATGGAACTGCAGTAATAAAGACGAAGTGGAATCTGATTAAGTGCCGTTAATTCAATAATGATACGATCCGGCTCACTGCGATGTAATGGATCCCGGTTTTCTATTTTTTCTCCACGTCTCTCGAATGGCTCTTTAAACCATGTATTGATTTGAGCGAATATGATTCGCCCCGATAAAGAGCTCTTCCACGGTCACATAACTGCAGTGATGAATACTCATCAGCCTATATTAGATTCATATCAGCCTCCGACTCGATTAAGCCGTCAGGAGTCTGAAGGTTTCTAAACGCCTGTCCTGCAAGGCCAGGCTTCGAGACCCTCCACTAAGAACCTTGTCTTAAACCGCCGCAAGGACGCAGAGGGGATGAAAATGTCCCTGGCAAAAACGGCACGCCTTTCGTTGCCTCTCTCTGCGTTTGACGTCATTGCTTTGCCTCCAGTCATGGTAACGGGACTCAAGGGCATCTTTGCCGTCATGTTTACCTTGGAGAGAAGGCAGCATGCTATACTGCTAGTCTATTCTGCATGTTTTGTGCTGGAAGGCCACTAAGACTTACCTGTAAATGCATGAGGGCACATAAGTATATGGAACTGCTAGCATTATATGAGAAGTTTGGACTCTTGAAAGTAACACATCAGTGGAATTCAAACTTTATGTAAATTGACAAAAAAAACCCAAAAGGTATAAATCAGCACTATTTGCCAAGTCAAGTGAAATTTATTTTGTACTGTTATTGTCAATGCCTGTATGTGTCTATCTACAGTGTCCATATATTTACTATATAATATATATTAGGGCATTAACAGAAAAGTCGACAGGCATGAGTCAACGCCCCCTTTTGTCTTTGCAACCTGCTTATGCTAACTGCTAATGCTAAAATTTTTTAAGCAATAAAGTTTTCTGATTTTGATTTTATATTTACCTTTACATTTTCTTAAAGGGTAGTGCATTAAACTGAAATGAAAATGAAATTAAAGTGTTCTGGGAGCATACTTGGGGTTTACACTATTAAAATAGGCAATGTTTTTACCGAAACACAACAGCACGTTTTTTCACTATACGCGGCTGCTGTCGGAACGTAATCTCCACGAAAAACATGAAAAAATGTTACTGTACTCAACATTACTGGATCAATAGCTGCTAGATTTTGATGTGGAAGTACTGCATTTTTCAAACAGTGGGCACGATTCGCCCACCTGACCAGGCGAATGCCCCCCCGGTGATGTACTGCAGTAGTTCACCCACTTCACTACTGGTGCTGTGGTCAAGTGTGATCAGCTCCATAACCACTTCCAGGCCTGTTTGGTCCTCCTTTTTTTTTCACTGTCTGTTTTTCCAGGACTCTAATCCATCTCACCAAAGAGAGATAAGCACATTTTGCATTTTGAGTTCGGCCCGAATTCCCTGTTGTTTATGCCTCCTTTGCCAAACCGTGTGAATCCCTGCAGAGTGGCTTAATCTCCCACACTGGCTCTCCAGCAAGGCGGTGGAGAGAAGGAGAACAAATCGGCAGCTCTTTTCTCTTTCTGTCCTCCTTAACTGTTCAGAGATTGGGATCTAAACAAGGCTGCCAAACCCCCCTCGTCCAACACCCATCCCCCTGCAACAAAAACACCTTTTGGCCTGCAGCCTTCCACTGGTCTTCCACTATTTCCCATCGTCTTCTCAGAGAGCTTAGCGTTGCCCACGCATCTCGCCTCCACCGGTGGCCTTGGCGCAACAGTCAAAGCTCTTTATCCCTCTGTGGTTATCCCAACACCAGAAACACCACTTTTCCCGTCGATTAGCCATGAATGTTAGGGTGGGTCTACAATGTCCCTCTGACTGTGAGTGGTAATCGAAAGAAGGAGAGAAACAAACACACATTATATGATGGACACACTGGTCATCTGTCTTCTTGGACCTCCAGCTTTCTGTTTTAGAAGAGCCTTTAAGTTTGTAATTTCTTTCGAGAGCCAGCCCTAATACTGCTGGTTCTTCAAAATTAGGTTTTTCATTTTCTTTTAAGCCTCGATTCTGCTCTGCACTTGAGCCCGTCCTTCTTTTGACCGGTCGTCTGAAAGGCTGGCCTCCAGTGTCCAGCGGCCTGGGTTCGATTCTCACACAGACCAGACATCCCCTTTATTACATCAAACGGATATGAACAAACGACATGAAATGTCTGTTTTAGAGGAGCTTACTGAGACAGAATTGTTCACAGTGGTGGGAAGCAGATATCTGAAGAGTTGAATGCCTCTGAAAACCTCCTTCACAAAGTCATTATAGGAAATGATGAAGAATACATTGCTGGAGACTGTAGAATACATTGTAGTCTTTAGTGGGTTGATGGCACACAGGTACCTGCAGGGCCTTGTTTGGCGAAACAGCCCCGGAGCAAAACTTGTTTTCTAGCTTTGCTGTGAGAATTTGATTGCATTTAGCCACAAAGTGAGGTCAGGAGCTGATGTTGGATGATGCTAGGTCACAAACTCCGCTCCAGCTCAGCCCGAAGGTGCAGGATGGGACTTTACAGGCAGCAGGATGGTGGTCTAGTGGGTAGGATACATGCCTCTGGACCAAGAGTTTATGGGTTTGAATCCTATCATCATCACTGGGTTCCTGAGCAACACCCTTAACCCCAAGTTGCTCCAGGGATGCTGCCCCCTGTAGGTTTTAAATGGAAGTCACTTTGGATAAAAGCATCTGCTAAATGCCGTAAATGTAAATGAGTACTTGCATGCTTTGGAACCCTCAAGCCGATGCATTGCATTGGTTAGGATGACCTAAGGATCACGTGCATCCCAAATGGAGTGTCCCATTCAATTGATGGTAAAGGTTAAAAAGTAAAGGTTAAAAAAAAAATACCTTGCTCAAGGGTACCTCAGTGGTAACAGTCCTGGGATACAAACCCACAACCTTCTGATCGCAGGGGCCACTTCCTGATCACCTTTGGCCTAGATTAACTGCCCTCTCAAGCTGTGTGTGTGCAGGTCACGAATAAGAAGATAGTTTTGATTTGTTTGGCACTTCTTTGGTCACTTGATGATTCAGTTTGTTCTGTTTAATGTAATTAGCAGTAAAATGTGGATGATAGTAAAACACTGTATCCTGACTGGGAGCACATTTGCTTCTGTGAGTTGTCAGGCGGTGTGCCTGGTGTTGTTGTTGTTGCTGTGGTCGTTGTTTTCAGTGTTGTTTTTCTTTGTAAAGTAATTGAAGGGTACGCTGTTTATGTAAGCGCTCATGCAGGCGCTCACGCTCGCAGTGCGGTGCGTTCTTTTAATTAGAGCTCACGCAGGGCGGAGGCTGTTGCTGCTGGTGTGATTACGGCTGTTTGGAGTAGAGCTGTTGCGTTTGTTTACATCTGGTGTTGTGGAGGCTGGAGACCAGCCAGGCCACTCTTAACACCAGCCCCCCACACCAACCATTCACCTCCTTCCCTCTTTTTTGTCTGTGTGTCCTCTAAGCAGATAGCAATGGATGGGTCAGCAGTGCTCAGCATTTTATTAGCGGAGGAGCTGGCCTGAACTGGTTATTGCAGAGCATACAACAGTTAGAGAGAGAGAGAGAGAGAAAGAAATAAATGTCAATAATAATCTTAATTGTTTAATAACCTTTTGGGAGATTCAGTGGAAATCCCCTTTAAGAAAGGCCTGCATGGGTTGTGCCTTGAAAGTGGTAGTTTGACAAAATCAGTTGTTCTGCAGTTGTTTCAAGGTAATTAAACAATTAAGATTATTATTGAAATGTATTTCTCTCTCCCTCTCCTCCCTTCTATCTCTTCCTTTCTTTCTCTCTCTCTCTCTCGCTCTCTATCTCTCTCTCTTTCTCCTTTTTTCTCCTCCTTTCTTTCTCCCTCTCCCTCTGATCCTTTCTTTCTCTCTCTCTCTCTCTCTCTCCCTGCCCCCCTCTCCTCCTTTCTTTCTCCCTCTCCCTCTCCCACTCATCCTTTCTTTCTCTCTCTCTCCCTGCCCCCTCTCTCTTCCTTTCTTTCTCTAACTCTCTCTCTCTCTTCCTTTCTTCCTCTCTCTCTCTCTTTCTTTCTCTCTCTCTCTCTGTCTCTCTCTCTACCTGCCCCTCTCTCTTTCTCACTCACTCTCTCTCTCTCTCTCACACACACACACATCTCTCTTCCTTTCTTTCTCTCTCTCCTTCTCTCTTTCTATCTCTCTCTTCCTCTTCTTCTCCCCTTCTCTCTCTCTCTCTCTCTCTCTCCTTCTTCTTCTCCCCTTATCTCTCTCACTCTCCCTCCTCGTCTTTCTCTCTCTCTCCCGCACCCTCTCTCGCTCTCTCTTGCCCCCCCCCCTCTCTTTCTCCCCTCCTCCCTTGCTCTACTTCACTGGTTCATCACACAGAAAAACAAGCATGTTGTCATTGTGAGCTTGGATCATCAGAGAGAGGCCGGTGTTTGTTCTTGGCAGCAGCTGCTGCAGCCACATCTCTGTAATAGCAGTCAAAAGTTTGGAGACAGCTACTCAAAAAGGGAACTTTTTTCAGAGACCATAATGCTGTTTAATCAAGACTCTCTTAAGTTAGGCTCAAAGTATTCCTTGTTTGCCTTGATGCTCACTCAAGTTTCTTTTTGGACCCTTTTATCGGCCCATTCATTTTGCACACAGAGCAAAGGGCAGAAAATTAAAAGTGTTGGTCACATGTGACCAGGATTTCTTAGTCCTGGAGAGCATTGCTCAGTGCGATGCTCTCCAGCTTGGATGCCCATTTGGTGACGTCACAGAATTGGGATTAGTGTTCTCCTCCAATGGTGTTGAACCATCCACTGACTTTGAAAAGGTACAGTGTTGCTTCATGTGACTCATCCTCTCTGGGTGGGTGGTGTGTTTGACCTGGATTTGCCCAAATTTGGAGAGAACAGTACTGCTGTAAAATAAATTCATAAAAATATTCAACACTAGATCGATAGGAAAGCACTAGCCTCCCTAACATCGTGTAACATTTGACTTCACTAGCCCATTTAATAAGACGTTTGTCTTATATATTCTTATTTTTTCCCTACTCTTATCCTACTTCCAACTCGTTCTTAGAATTCACCTTAATTTTCCCAAATCCTAACCTCGACCCAGGCCTGGTGCTAATAGGAACCTTAACACTATTTTGGATCGAGAGATAAACCGCGCACAATCAAACTAGTCCGTAAGTACGAGTGGGAGTGGAAGCAAGGGTTGTAAACTTGAAACATTGAATGTTGAGACCCCGAGGACCCCCTGTACTCCTTCTATCCATCAACCTCACTGCCTTCTGTCTTTAGATTGGACTTTTAG
Organism: Brachypetersius altus; assembly: GCA_037974465.1. Classification (NCBI taxonomy): domain Eukaryota; kingdom Metazoa; phylum Chordata; class Actinopteri; order Characiformes; family Alestidae; genus Brachypetersius; species Brachypetersius altus. Next base: position 12,223 of record JBBPDB010111553.1, read on the forward strand.
ATCTGTATTAAAACACCTTCAGTCAGGTGTGTGTTGGAGGGCTGCTTTGTGCTTCCTAACCTGTAAAGTCAAACGTTTATCACTGTTTCTCTCAGAGAATGTGGAGCCTAATCAGACAGTCAGTCCAGATCTATACGTCTGTGTACTAAATCGGTTTTTATTACCTGCAGAGTCAGAGCCAGGCCGCTTCTGTTTACCCTCCCATCCTGCTTCCACTGTTCATTCGATCAGGCTCCTCCGCCTCATTTGATCCGAGTCCCGCGGCAGTCAGCTCTTTCCAGATTGGCTGTAAGCGGAAAGGAAGGAATTGCTCTGAATATTTTTCCGCTGGATCAGGCGTTTTTTTTTTTTTCTTCAGCCTTGACTGAGCACTTTAGTAACAGTGAGAGAAAGCAGGGCGTTTAAGAGAAGGGCTGTGATTGAGAGTGATGCATGAAAGAGCTCTGGAGTGTTCTGTTCTTCATGGAGCACATGTGCTAAATGCGCCTTGCAGGAGGATGGATGACGGGATGTAACCAATAGGAGAGCTTGATACAGCTCCGGAAAAAAAGGAGACCACTGCAAAAATGTTCCTCAGATTTGATCTTTTATAGCTAGTTTTTAGGAACTGCTGACAATATCTCTTCTCGTTTCCAAGTAAAAATATTGTTCTTTAAAGCATCATTTTAAACAACATGGAAATAATTACCTACTGGGAGCCTTGCTTGACAGCAGCAACTCATTACATTACTTTGTGTGACCCCAGTTTCTGGTTAACGAGGCTGAAGTTGTCTTTCTGTTCCCAGATTCTTCTTCTCGTTTTCTGGTGCAGTATCACTGTTTTGTTTGGTCTGAAATGCTGGGAGATAAACAGAAACTGACCTGCTGACCTCGGCAACGGCCATAAATATGCATGAATTCAGTATATAACCATAAATAAAATAACTTGTTGACACATCAATACTGAGCTTACTGAGCTTTACAGCTGAGATTTACAGCTCCAGAAATAAATAAGACACTGCAAAAAGGTTCAGTTTCTCAGGTTTTATCTTTTATATAAGTATTGATCTGAACAGCTTCGCCTTCGTTTTTAAGAACTGCTGACAATGTCTCCTCATTTCCAAATAAAAATATTGTTCTTTAAAGCATCATTTTAAAGGAAATAACATCAGAATTAGAGAAATGCTGCAGCGTTTACAGAACCTGAATTATTCAAAGAACACAAATCTCTGGTTCTCTCTTAAACAAAATGGCAGTAATGAGCTTTGAGGAGCTTCTAGTAGTGTTTCACCTCCAACTGATCTCAGTGTGAGAGGAGAGAGTCGATTACAGCAGTGTTTTATACTTTTCCTCATTAAATAAGATTCAGCTGATCATTGATCAGTCCCTCATAAAGCAGAATGAGGTGTTTGTGTAGGAATTTAACAGACACTGGACTGGAACGGTGATTGATTTAAAAAATAAACTGCAGTGGTCTCTTTTCTGTAGTTGTGTCTACCTAGATCCTACTGGGAAAAATAATTCTGACTGAACAGTAGAAGTCTGATGTGTACAGATATACTCTACCGGTCAAAAGTTTTAGAATTCCCCAGTGATTTAAGCCTTTTTAAAAATTTTAATTCAAACTGTTCAAGTCCAGTGACCCAGAAGTGGGAAGTAATTCTGGAGCTCCTCTGGTTCGGGCCGAGTTAGTCGGGTTCGTCCTACAGCAGGATAGTGTCCCTAAACATAAGTCCAAGCTCTGCCAGAACTACCTTATAAACAAGAACAAGATGGAGAGCAGTACGAACAAACAGAAAAACTGGGGTGTTCAAAAACTTTTGACTCGTAGTGTATATATATATATATGTGTGTGTGTGTGCATGTGTGTGTGTGTGTGTGTGTGTGTGTGTGTGTGTGCTACACACAAATGTCTATATTTGTTTTATAGTTTTGATAGTGTGTTGTGTGTAGCTTTATTCTCTACCTTTATGCGGTCCACTTTCTGCTGAATCTTTCACATGTGGGACTAATAAAGGCTTAAACCTCCTCAGTGATCTTAACCTCTGAGATGTGCTACATACATCTAACCTTCATTGATTGGGGGGGGGCACTCAAATGCATATGATTGACTTAAGCAACAGAACATGAGGTGGAGTTCAGTATCACAAATAACACGGGCTGCGATCAGGAATCTTGCTGCCTAATCTGTAATACCTACGACTGTGTTCATCAGCGCCGTTAATAATGCATGTTAATACAGATTGGCTTCCGCAATTAGCTAATTACAGGAAAAGGCACTTTGCTTTAGTGCAGTGCTACGTACGGCATGCACAGCCTCTTCCAGACATCGGCAGCCGTGCTCAGACGAGGCTGTCAGGGCCTTCGCAATACGTGCGGTGCATGCAACGATTACAAAACTGCTGTCGTCATGACGACTGTACACCATTAGTACAGTAAGAGCAATAAAATGGGTTTTAATCAAAAGCATCACTTCAGATCATTGTGTTTAAAATTTCATTTAAATGACACAAAGTGGTCCCTTCTGCTTTCACAGTTGTACGGATGCTTCTATGTTCATCAGTCAGAGTATCAAGGCCCGTATTTCTCTATGTGAGGGATTATATCATGGAACACTGACTTTTGCATGCTTTTAAAAAAAGAACAGCGCCTACCATTCGTTCTCTAGTCCATACGCACCGTGTATGCAGTCTAATCTGCAAACGCAGATTTCACTTTGCAAAAAAACAGTTCTGACACCTATTTAGCCTACCACCGTTAAGCCCCGCCCATTCACAGGGAAGTTATAAAGAGGGTTTCAGAGGGGACTGCTTTTCAAGCGAGGCACAGTACAGGGCAGCCAATCAGAATAGAGCTGGGTTCAAATGTTTAAAGAACAGTTAAAGGGTGAAAAGGTCAGAAATGGTCTTGTAAAATGGAGAAGACTATAATGTTATATAAAACTATATTATACTGGCATTTTAGGACCCTTTAACTATATGCCCACATGGAGCCAATTCTTGCTCTACCTATATATAATTATAGGGCCCTCAAATGCCAATAGAATATAGTTTGATTTCATAAACACACATGTATGTATGTATCTATGTTTATGTATGTATGTCTGCGTCCGTGTGTGTGTTTAAATATTTGTAATGGTATGCTAAAGGGTGAAATTGTCTTGTAAAATGGAGAATAACTGTTGATGGTATATAAAATTTGAGGGCCCTTTAATTATGTATGCGACTCTGATCACAGGCTCAATGTTCAATGGTGACACCGATCCCTTTTCCAGAGTGATAACTGGAGTTTAGCTGGTTAATGGTGTCACTTTACTTAAGTGCTATTCATACATTTCACTTTCATTTGTCCCAAAATATCTCAAATGTCACAGTGGCATTTTCCCCCAGCGCTGTTCCACTTGACATGGTCTTATATACTGACTGACTGCAGATCACACTGTTTAGTGAGGTGAGCGGGACTGGATTTATATGCACATTTGTTCTCTTTATCTCGTCAGTTTAGTGGTGTTGCAGAAGCCAGCATGGCGCCAGACTAACGGACTAAGGCTCGCCTTCACGCGCTCGGTTCGTTCCTGCTATCTACGCCACAGCTAATAGTTTCCTGTTGCGAATGGTGCATATCTGATTCAGTGTCACTCTGTGCCACCGGCATAACAAACCAGCCTCGGCATTCTTTTGATTTATCGAGAAACAACCTCCCTGTGTCTCTGTTTTTGTACAGGATGTGTCTACGTTAATATGTAAGATGCTGCAAACCGTTTGCCTTCTGGGACCAGTGTCCTGGAGCACTGCTAGTTAAAAATGTACTTTATTGCAGGTTTAGGATTAATCTGGCTCTGGGAAACTGTCCAAAAGTTTGTAGACACGTTTACGTTTACGGCATTTAGCAAACGCTCTTATCCAGAGCGACGTACATCAGTGCTTAAAGTCCACAACTGTTCTTAAACCTGTAAAGCTATTCTTAAAATCAACAACAGCTATTTAACCAAGTTACTGCTGGAGTTACACACCGTAACAAACCCTGTCAAAGAGAAATAGCAAGTCAGAGATTAATATACGAGTAAGGAACACCAGTTAAGAGGGTGAGTGGCTGAGGGATTAGTTAAATATATAGGAAAAGGTGTATATGACATGCGTGGGAGGACTGGTTAGTCACCAAGATGCTCCTTAAAGAGGTGGGTCTTCACCCTGACACCTGGTCATCTTCTGAAATCAAGTATATTAGGGTGCCTCCCTTTACTGCTCTAGCAACCTCTCCTTTTCTGGAAATGATTTATATTAGCTTGCTGTGAGGATCTGATTGCACTGTGCCTCATGAGTGAACAAACATGTTACTGTTCACAGAAAGGCCTCAAATCACTGTGTAACCTCTGCTGCTCTACATTGGATGCTATTCATTCATCCATCCATCCATTCATTCAAAATCCAAGGTGTTTATCCTTAACCAGGGTCTCGGGGATTTTTTTTATTTATTGTGTCCTTTTAGATCGCCAAGCTCATTCATATCCTTCTGATTTACTTAAATAAGTGACATTTTTGTCAAAAATTATATTTACCATTCGTTATGGAGGGCATATTCATTTTTTTATATTGGGTCAGTATGTGCCATTTCTAACAGCCTGGTTTTGGTCGTGCTTGTTCTGTTGAACTGTGTTTACAGCTGACACTGTCTGTGCTCCCTGTAACAGGCTGAAGAAGAAGTCCCAGTCAGTGGATATCGCTTCTCAGAGCTTCCCAGCCAACCTGATCCCGGGGCTGTCCATAAACAGGTCCTCACCACCTGTTGCCAGGACAACCACATTCGAGGTGCAAGAAAACAACACGACTAATTCCCAGCGGCGCAGTCCACGATGCAGCGAACTGAAGAGAGGCTATACCATAGGTAAATGAACACTTGGATGTTTCCATTGCACTCACTATGTATGTGTGTGTGTGTGTGTGTGTGTGTGTGTGTGTGGGTGTGCTAGCTGGTACATTTTGTGTGTCTGTGAGATTGCATGCTTATTCTATGGTACCCAAGGGCGTGTGTGTGTGCGTGCATAAGCACTTGGGAAGGTTATCAGTGTTCACATGACTGCCTGCGATGCCCGGTTTGACTCCTGCACACTACAAACCAGCTTCTTCCTCGTCCTGCCTCGGCTCCTGCCCCGGGCTGCATGGAGAGTAGGAGCCTAGTGGGTAAAACACTTGCCTATGAACCCGATGACCACAAAGTTTCAGGTTCAACCCCCTCCTTTCTACCATTGTGAGCTTGAACAAGACACTTAACCCTCAGTGTCTCCAGAGGGACTCTCCCTGTAAGTAATGACTGTAAGGTGTTCTGGATAAGGGTGTTTGCCAAGTGCCCCTTTACATTTACCTGCTGACCTTCTCTACCATTCTCTTCTGGTCCCAGAACTACTGCAAGGGTCTCAAAAGTTTCATCCCAAAATGCTAACATAGCTTACAGGTGCAATCTAGCATACACCACATGAAGCAGTTCCTTCTGTTTTTTCAGCAACATTAGTCAATTTATTGCTTTAAGGCAGTTTCTACTTACTCTGGTGCGGTATATAGGAAGATTTTATCCAAAAATGTTGACTAAGAGTACAAGCTAGTGGAACAGTTAGCATAATCTTATTTCTGTCACACTTAGTCGCAAAATTAGCAGTTTTGAAAGAAATTTCACTGTAACGAAGCATTACTTGATATTATGCTAAATATGACTTGATATTATTACTAAATATGTCTAAAATATTAATTTGGCTAGCAATAGATCTTACACTTAACATCACACTATAATGCACAACATGCATTAGCATTAGTAGCAAGAATATTTCTTCAATGTAGCAACTATTAATACAAATGCGCATAAAGGGACACTTCATACAAAATTGCTAGCATAGCTAACAGTAAATACAAGCCAATTAGGCTATTTAGCATAATCTCATCATGTTAACTATTCCGTTCCAGGAGTCTTTTATGATTAGCAACATTAGCATTTTAACTGAATTGCTCTGACACAGAACAGGTTTATTTTTACACTGATGCAGTCAGGAAGGTAAATGCTAAGATGGCTAAGAATGAATGCAAGCTAGTGGACCCGTAGGCATAGTCGGATTTACATCACACTATGTAGCCCCAGCTTTTATTTACAGTTAGCGTCACTATTATGTTTGAGTGAAATGTTGCTGTAAGGTAGCCTTTACTTAAAAAGAGGAATATGTCCAAACATGTTAAAAGGCTATAGGCAGAAAGTTTCACGTTAGTATTGTTTAGCAGAATTAGCATCAAACTACGACATCACACTACAATGCTTACTGCATTTGTAGCAAGAATATTTAGCAATTATGTATACAAATGCATGTAAAAGAAACAATACTACCATGGCTGACTGCAAATCCATGCTAATGGGGCCATTTTGCATAATTTTATTTATTTCATTCAAGTTGCCGTTTACAATTGGCAACATTGACATTTATTCAAATAGTCTTAAAAGTGACATTTTCTTATGAGGTGACATTAAGAAAGAAAGATGGCGAATGTGTGGATGAGTTAGCATATGGTGGCCAAGTGGTTAGGGATCTGCCCCTGCGATAAGAAGGTTGTAGGTTTGAATCTCAGAATTGCTAGTGGCACCACTGAGGTACCCCTGAACAAGGCACTGTGTTCCTGACTGCCCCCTGCTTCACATGGTGAATTTTGTGCTGTTCACACTGTAGTGTGTTCACGTATGACAGAATAGTCACTTTCACATTTATATCATACTAAGTAGCTCTTCCCAGTTTTGATTGTTATATTCCTTGCATTAACATTGCATTTGGTTACTGATGCAGTTTGGCTAATATGGGTAACAATAAGGACAAGCTAGCGGGGGCAAGCTGAGCACTGCAAGTGGCATTTAATAGAAACCAATCCTGACAAGATGGCCCCTGTCTTCTCACTGGTGATCTATGCCATAAAACATTCATAGTTTCCCTTTAACTCAGCTGCGAGGCATTGGAGTGGATTAGTGTAAATTGCTCAGCAATTCCACTCACGTCCCCTGGCCTGAGTCAGGTGCAGCCCCCACAAGCTCACTGCAGGTTGGAGTGGGGCTGCTGGGGATTTTTTTGCATGTAGTAATGATTAGTGATTCATGGGCTCTGCCCTGACATTGACTGGAGAACAGCTTTAGAATTACAAAAGCCAGAGCATGTTGATGCTAGCACATGGAGAAATACTGCACCGGACATCCCGGGCAGCTCAGTACTGCACCTGAAATGAATCATTTGATGAAAAATCAAATGTACACATTTTGTTCCTTCATCACAGTCAAGACATGCTTAGTGTCTAATAGTCAGTTGTCACCCAAATCTTTTCCATCAGTACAACAAAACGTATACAAGACCCAGAACTTACAAATGAACAATACAATGTGTGAGTGAGGTCTAAGACACATTATGAATTACTGTTCTGTTCTAAAAAATGAACAAAACCTCATGATGAAGCCAAAAGCTCATCGTGACCACAGTCCCCAGGGTGGTTGTAGCCTAGTGAGTTTGCCTGTGAACCCGATGACCATGAAGTTCCTGTTCCTGTCCCTGTAACTAATGACTGTAAGACTGTCCCTGTAACTAATGACTGTAAGACTGTCCCTGTAACTACTGACTGT
>JBBPDB010111561.1:0-19836 GCA_037974465.1 Brachypetersius altus
ACACACACACACACACACACACACACACACACACACACACACACACACACACACACACACACACACACACAAAGATACAAACACACAAACAGAAACACAGAAGCACACACAAACGTACGTACACAAACGTACGTACACACACACACACACACACACACACATATATATGAACCAACACACACACACACTGCTGGATAGTGGAGTCACTTATGCTAATGATGAGATGGATCAATTGATTGGTTGATTGATTGACAGGTTGACCGAATGACTAACCGACTGATTGATTAATTGCCTGGAGGAGTGTTGATAGACTGATTGACTGACTGATTGGTTGATTGACTCATTCATTCATTCATTCATTTTGTTTTTGTTGTTATAAAAAATAAAGTTGTAATGTATTAAAGATCAGTATATAATAATGTTTAACATGTTTTTTAACAAACGTTGGGAAACAGACTCAATGAATGATTCATATTTGTATATAGATCATAAAATGACTAAATGATTAAATGTATTCCTTTTAAATATACAAATATATTTTAAGTAAATGGATCGTTCTTAATCTAATATATATATATTAATTGCAATGAATCACATGGTTATATGCTAAATTACATAATTAAATAAAATGTAGTGTATTTTGAAAGTACTGCTATATGAAGAAAAGTGGTTCTTTTAAACTTTGGCTTAAAATTTGGTTTAACAAACACTTTAAACTAATAACAGCAGTGTTCCTTTTAACACAGTCACACAGTTACAGTTCAAATATTTCTGTAAATCTCAACTTAAACATCAATATAATTAAATCAAATATATTTGCCGCTGCAGGGCGTACATGTTTTATCTAAAAATACAAGTTCCTACAGAGTCCAGAGCATTATGGCAGCTGCAAAGTGGACCAACTCCATATAAAAGTCTATGTATCTGAATGCAGTGTTATTAAAGGCCCTGTTGGTGTAATGTTCAGGCGTTCCAATACTTTTGTCCATATATATATATACTGCGCACACTCACACAAAAAAGCAACAAACTTTCAAAATAAATGGATTTTTTAAAACAACATTTACAACGTGGTTTAACCTCACTCATGTCAAAGATAACTACATACAGTATACACCATTCTATAAATACATTATAACTCATGTAATAACATTATATAAATATAATAACTGTATAGGAGGTTCTGTATAGGAGGTTCTGTTTGAGATGCTTGTAGTTTGTTTTTTGTTTGTTCTAGAATTGACTCATTTCTCCAGCTCATGCTCGCAGACCCTGATTGGATCTAAATGAAGAGACAGACTTGCCTGTTCCTCAGTTTCCCAGTCTTTTCCAGAGCTAAAGCATTTGGCTACCTTAGCGATGCATTTTGGGTCACTGCCCTGCGGTATAATGAAACACCTCCGAGTGAGTCTTCAGAGGAGACAAGGTGCTTCTGGAAACCACTGTGAGCTCAATTCTTTATGCTGCTCCCGTTTTTGTCCATAAAAAATGGACCAGATGAGGAACGACACAATGCCATCTGAGCGGCACACTCTGAGCGTCTCATCACACAATATCTTCTGTGGGCTTTCAGCCTTTAACTCTGCCAAGACTGGGGTAGTGTTTCTGCTCTCTGAGTGTTATTATATTATCAGGAATTGGACTTTTTTTTTTCTCCTGTTGGGTTTTAAATGGCACACCTTGGATTATTATTTAAGTTAAATATACATTTTATGCCTGAATATTTATTGTCAGCTGTTTGGAATGCTTGGAAATAATAATGGAGTGATTGATAAAACTGAAAGATAAATCTGAATACAATTTATAATTAGTTTTACTGGTTTTTATACATGAATTAGTTTAAACGATACATTGAATTGGCTACTTTCAAATCTTCCACCTCTGAGTACAGTGGCATTTCACCATCCCAAGACACGCTTTCTTTGTGTTTCTCTCCACAGTATCAAACCATTTATAGCTATTTTTCTATGGAAATGTGGCTGAATTGACATTAATATTTATGTTACAAAATTTGTAAATTATATTTTTCTCAATAATTTAGCATTTAAATGTAGCATTTAAAAAAGCTGTGATGCCTCGTCTGCCACACACCCTCATCCCTGTGCTGGTTGTTTATGTTTGGGTGCATTGCTTAGCAACCCAGCACGAGGGTGAAGGGGTGTGGCGGGTGAAGCCAAGAAATGCGGAGGATATATTCAGTTTGCACGTTAGTGCAGGGTTTCAGAGAACAATTAATAGTTTGGTTCTCAGAAAAAATCCACGTTGGACTAAAATCGCGACTGCTGATCCACGTTAAAGTGGGGGTTACTGTACATAATACTAATGTCAAGAAGGTGATGTGTAATTAGAGGAGTTAGCCTTAATCAAAGAACACATAGAAACGTTTTGAGGCAGGTACTGTTCCCTTTTCAGACATATGATCTACAATTTTATTTCAATCTAAACATAATATAGTTAACTATATCCACATCATAAACACAAGGCCGGGTTTTGCAGCACTTTTTGAGGATTCTCTTAATGAATCAACATCAAATGTGATGTGTTCTATAGTGTCAAACACAAAATTATGTAGTATAAAGACATCAAGAAGGTGATTTGGAATTACAGGAGTTCAGAAATCAGCCTTTCCAGAACCCCTGATGAGCCCGAGCCCATCTGGTTGAGTGTAAGATAATAGAAAATAATCATTTTTTTCATTCCACAGGTGGGAAAATTGCATTAACCCAATCGTAAATTTAAACTCAGCAGCCAAAGCATTTTATATTTACTAGCAGTTTTGTTTTTTGAATCATCCAGTGGACATTTGACCCCACAGAGAGTTAAAAATATGTTCACACACACACACCGCACATCGGTCGACACCGCTGTGTTGTTGATGACATCATGGATGTTAAAGAGTTAATAAGCCAATTGCCTTGGGGCTAAGAGTAAACACCTGGCCCGGACTGGTTGTCTATGAGCAAACATCACCTTCGCTTGAGTGAAGACCCTGATATTTACACAGACTGGCCCTCATAATGAAAGTGCCATCGGAGATGCAGCCTGGGAAACAGCGTGGGGATCTCAGTCAACATGAGGATGGAGAGAGAGAGAGAGAGAGAGAGAGAGAAGCACTTTACCTGCTACAGAGAGGAGGCGGGAGGCCGCTACTGAAATCTCCTAAAACATCATTTGTTTCGGAGGTCACTCTAAGCAAATATGAGCAAATGTCTTCCTTAAAGACTATTTCAGGAGGGTTTTTCATAAAATCACAGCGAGGAGCCCAGACCTATATGACGAGCCACACTTAATCCAGCACAGTTTGGGGTGAGTTTCCTGCTCAGACACTACTGGTTTCACCTCATCGGTTCATCACCAGGTTCAGTAGATGTGCTTTTAGTCAGATTCACTTCAGTTATAGTCAATGAATGTAGGCTTGATTTTATTATTAAAGGGGACACAAAAGCGGTAACTTTACTCCAGCCATAGTGCATCACTAACACCTTTCATCAACATTAAAGTACATGATCGTGGTACACATGGGCGTAAACTACAGGCTGGGACCGTCATCCAGTGACCAAGAATGAGGAATCGTAATCACAACACACAAGAAGTCCTTTATTTTCATTTCTTACCTACTTGATATTGTTCTATATTGTTCATTATACCCACATCATAAATACAAGGATGGGGTATCGCTGTACCTTTTGAGTATCAGTTAACGATGCAATTTAAATGTCCTACTGAATCAACACCAAACATGTTGTGTTCCACATTTTTAAACACAAAATTTTTAGTAAACTCATCCTCTTCCTCTCCTACATCCACCTAAATACTGCACTGAGCTTTAGTGCTTCTTAAATCAGATTCAGCTGCAGCCAATCCTATAACAATACAGGGTGAGGAAGTGGGGCTCACAGTTGAGAAACAGAACTGTTAACTGTTTGCGGTCTAAACAGAACACAGTGGTTTTATTTGAAATGATTGCTAGAGACTATTAAGTAGTGACTGGATATTGTTTGGGACATTGTCCCTATGGTCCCAATTCTACACTCTTGGTTGTAAACCCTCAGCAAGTGTTTTTAACAGGTTTACCTGTTGCTATGTACATTTTTTGCTTTGAATTTGACAATAAAATTTGAGAATTTGTTCATCTTTATTCTATTTCTGTTCTATTTTTGTTTGTTTTGCTCCAGTCACTTGATTGTAATGACACAGGACAGGCCTGTGTGTCTGCAGAGCCGCAGATTCAGAGCCAGTGAGTATCGAACCTATTCAGTTTTCTTCAATTTTGTTTCTCTCTGATGTTGTAAGTCCATATTTTAATTAAAAATGATAATTATCTTAATATCTTCTCATCAGTAGGATGTTGTTTACCCCAATGTTAGTGTCACTCATTTGACTTTGACTTGTTCGACAGGATCATTACGTCTGTACTACAACAGCACAAGCTGAAAAATTATTCTAAAACTTGTAAGCAACAGAACTATTGATTTACTAAAGTACCCCTGAAGGACCAGTTTACAGGGAATAGTAAATCACCTTATAATCATCTAGAGTCACACACCTCTACAAGCCAAAGATCCAAAGATATAAAAGTCTATGAAAAAACAGTTCTATTAGAATGTGTCTGACATACACAGGATCCAAATGGAACAGACACAAGGAAAACTCCATCTAGAGGTGGCCCTGGAGGGGCATTCCTGATCCTTCATAACACCCACCTCAGGCCAGTGAGGAGCTGTTAATGGGCTGGTTTGTTGGCAGAGCAGACACAGTGTGCAGGGGAGGTGGGCTTTAAGCCAATTCAGAATTCAAGTGATTTCTTCCTGACTTTAGGAATCAGTTCACTTTTGCTTTTCTCTCTCCATTCCATTATAATTAAATAACTCTTAAACTTAAATGGGCTCCGGGTTGTTCGTATTCTCTCTCTACTACAAATTTGGAGCCAATTATTCACATCTGTATTTTAGCACTATTCAGAGGGGAATAGCACACATACAACACCCCAGCATTCAAATCTTCCACTATTACTACTGAAACATGGACAAGGACAAAAGGTCAGACATGTCAAAAATACCCACCTCTCTCTCTCTCGCTTTGTTTCTATCTATTTCTGTCTCTGTCTCTGTCTCTGTCTCTGTCTCTGTCTCTCTCTCTCTCTCTCTCTCTCTCTCTCTCTCTCTCTCGCTTTGTTTCTATCTATTTCTGTCTCTCTCTCTCTCTCTCTCTCTCTCTCTCTCTCTCTCTCGCTTTGTTTCTCTCTATTTCTGTCTCTCTATCTCTCTCTCTCTCGCTTTGTTTCTATCTATTTCTGTCTCTCTATCTCTCTTTCTCTCTCTCTCTCTCTCTCTCTTTCTCTCTCTCTCTCTCGCCTTGTTTCTCTCTATTTCTTTCTCTCTCTCGCTCTCTCTCTCTCTCTCTCTCTCTCGCTTTGTTTCTATCTATTTCTGTCTCTCTATCTCTCTTTCTCTCTCTCTCTCTCTCTCTCTCGCTTTGTTTCTCTCTATTTCTGTCTGCCTCTCTCTCTCTCTCTCTCTTTGTTTCTCTCTATTTCTGTCTCTCTATCTCTGTTGGTCTCTCACTCTCTCTCCTTCATATCATACTTCAAATTTGAGCTCATTTACCAGAGATTTGCATAATTTGGAAGGCTCAATTGCATTTTAATGCACTTTCAAAATTCACAGTCTTTATGCATTCCTTTTATTATTTCAACGAATCAGCTGCGTTTACCGCTGGTGATTTTGTGTTGGATTGGGTTTGGTAATGGGTCTCTCCTCTGCCGGCTGTCCGTGACCTTGGCTGGATGGACACAGCAGTTTTTTGGAACATCCATTCTGTGATGCAGGTCTAACTATGGTCTTTATTCCACTAATTACATAGTGTAATAAATTACAGTTACATTTACATTCTGTAACACAGAGTTCAATGCATTTCAGTGAGCCAAGAGTTCCAGACAGATATTCTACCAGTTCTCTGCAAAATGTGGAGCCTGTAAATACTGTGTAGTGAGTTAATTATTTGAGTATATAGCATGTAATTGATATTTAGTACAAAGTATTTTGACAATATTTTCTAGAGACATACCATAGAGCTGTAAGAAACTTGGCGAAATGGTGTTTATCCACTATGCTGTCCAATCAACTGCTCATCAGTATTAGATCTGTGCCAACTGTAGCTGAAAAAGCTGGTAAAGCACTATTCTCCTCCACCTTCATGTAAATATAAGCATCCCACTGCACTTTTTTTTCCTTCTTCTTTTCTTGATTTTCTATGTATTCTTTTAAGTTTATTATTTTAATTGTATTCTATTTTTATGATATTCCTGTAAAGCGCATTGACTGACCTTTGTGTATGATAATATGCCATACAAAGAAGCCTGATGTGATAATATTTTATATTGTTCAAGCTTCTGTGTCAGTGCAGTCGTGGCATAAGCAGCTTCCTCTGAGATGAATACCGTTTTCTTTTTGAATGAGTGCAGTAAACAGTCTTATTGCTCAGTGAAGGAGAATTTCTTCTCTAACAGCATGTGTATGCTCCTCTTACATTCACCTCATGCAGCATCTTGATCTTTGATGGAACAAGCCCACTGTTAGTCTAGTGGATGTGTGTGTTTGTGTTTGTGTGTGTGCGTGCGCTTGTGTGTGTACATGTGTTTAGGTGTGCATGTGCGTGTGTGTGTGTGTGTGAGATTAACACTAATGAGATTAGTATTTCAGGTCCTATTCATTTCAGTCTGATAGGATTTATACATTTGGTAAAAATGTTTCTTTGTAATTATGTACTGAAAAGAATCCCTGTGTTCAGTCTTTAAGGGAAATATGTGTAAATATAAAAAGCACCTCAAAGTAGCAGCGCTGCTCTCCTGTATTAATCTGATGTTGGAAAAAGCAGACATACAGTACTATGCGAGAAAACAGCCTTTCATTTAGGCCTCACAAGACCCAACTAAATATTACAGCATGTGTTTCGTATTTAGTGTCTTCTCTGCCTTAATCACAGCTTCCGCTCTTTTCAGGGATTCTCGCTTTTACTGTTTCTGTAGATATTTGGAGGAACATTCTTCCACGATTGTAAAGCCCTCCAAGGTTCAACTTGGTCTATTCTACTTAAATTTGAATATAATTTTAAACCCTATGGCTGCACTGTAAATGTAAATGCAATTTCAATGTTTTGAAAAGTCAAAAAACATTTGGGTTCTGCAGGTCAAATTAAACATTTTGCACATTTTAATACATGATTACTGTTTATTTGCTGATTTTAATATAACAGAAAAAGGATATCATTTCAAATATGGCTTGTGGTAAGGTTTTTTTGTATATTTATTTTTTTCTATAAAGTAAACAAATGTGTGTGTATTTATAAACGTATATTTTTGTATTATTTGTACAGTGTACTTTTTATACTTTACTGTTCTGTTTTATAGTTTTTATTATACAGTTTTCTTGCTCTTACTTTGTATTGTTCACTGTAGCAATGCAAATTCCCCACTTGTGGGAGTAATAAAGGTTTATCTTGTCTTATCTTAAATATTAATGCAGGACGTGTGCTGATAAATAAGGTGATATTGGAAAGCAATATTTCAAATATTCCTGTAAATCTCAACTTAAACATTAACGTAATCATATAAAATATAAAAACAACGTTTTTTGCCCCTACAGGGTATTCATGATTCATCTAGTAAACAAGTTACGCTCCAGAGCATGGGGGCGGAACCATTAAAGAAACTGCAAAGGAGGACCAACTCCATATGAAAGTCTCATGTATATCAATGCAGTATCACTAAAGTTGGTGTAATAGTTAGGCGCCCCAATTCCTTCATTCATATAATACCAAAACCAGCCGAGACTTAGAGCTGCGTGCTGTGCGCACCCATGGACAATGAACAATGAACTTATAAAATACCTGTGTTAACGCACGATAAAATAATTAAGTAAATAATGCGTTAAAGCGATAATAACACATTAACAAGCCCCGACCTAAAAATAAAATGAAAATAAAATATTTGTTATATAAAACAAATATTGTGTTATATAAAATAAAATATAACACTATATGGTTACAGTAAATTACTGTTACATTGTTGTGTTTATTTATTTTCTACATATCATCCCACTCTGTGTTCACAGCTGCTGAAAACAAAGTAACCTTGAATCTTAAACCTTGAAAAATGATTTAAATGACCATTCAAACCTACACAGCAGTACAGCAGTGTAAAGTTTCAGTGCTGCTGTCTGGGCTTGTCTTACCCGGTTGGAGTCGACCCGTGAGTGGGTGGTGTACGTTAGTGGAGGGATGTTGAAGGCGTGAGGAACCAGGTACTCCTCTGCATCCATCAGGTCCTCCAGCTCCTCCTCATCCAGCAAACTCTGGAAAAACTTACTGTCATTGGGACTGGGCAGCTTCATCCGGTCATCACCCTGAAGAGCACATATACACCATTACCTCACTACTAGAGGTTCTTCAGCCTATCCTTATGGACATGCAAAGTTAAAAGACTGCCTTTAGTAGCTTTATGGAATAATTTAGTGTTCTCAAAAGAGAAGAACCCCCTCCATCACCAGTTCAGCTTTGAAAAATCCTGGGTGGAACAATCTCTATATAAATTTTGATGCAATACAGAATAGAATAACTGACTATATAAGAACTTCTTTCATCATTATGAGAGCACACTTAAAATATACCCTTTTCAAAACCGCAATGAACAATTTAAACATTGAAATGTTGCTTTGAACCTCTGAAGATCCACTTTTTAAGAGTTTAGATACACTGGGATTGCATAACCCTTTGCCATCATCTTAGTTATGAATGCTTCTATCGTCATCATCCTCATCATTCTTCAAAGCTCTATGCTGTACATTATTATATATCACGCTAGTGTCTCCCTGGTCTAATCCCTGGAGCCCCCTTTGTTTCAATGCTGCTTTCAGTCCATCAAGTGCTTCATAATTAGCTAACGATATGTCCCTGGGCAATTTACAAATTGAATGTACAGAAATCTCTGTACTGACTGTTGGACTCGGATACTGTTAGGAGAAAAGGGTACTATACTGATACATTTTATATAAACAGTATAAAAGCACCTTCAAAGGTACAACAATGTTCTTAAAGTCCAGTTCCATCTTAAATGAGCTTTAAAGATTGACCTTCTCAGAGACCATCACCACCACCATCTACACCATCATCACCAACACAATCTCCATTATCACCAACACCATCGCAATCATCATCAGCACCAGCATCACCAACAGAATAGTCATTATCAGCATAACTGTCATCATCATCACCATCACCATCATCACCAACACTATCATCATTATTATCACCACCATCATCATCGTCATCATCACTAACATCAAAATCATGACCACCACCACCACCACCACCATCATCACCATCATCACCAACACAATATCCATTATCAGCATAACCGTCAACATCATCATCATGACCAACATCACCAACACCATCGCAATCATCATCAGCACCAGCAGCACCAACAGAATAGTCATTATCAGCATAACAGTCATCATCATCACCATCATCATCATCATCACCACCAACACTATCATCATTATCATCACCACCATCATCATCACTAACATCAAAACTATCACCATCATCACCAACACCATCACCACAAATCCAATCATCATCGCCATAATCACCAACACCATAATCGCCATCATCATTATCATCATCATCACCACCATCACCACCAACACTATCATAACCACCATCATCATTGTCATCATCATCATTGTCATCATCAAAACCTCACCATCATCACCAACACCATCACCACCAACACCATCGTCATCATTATGACTAACACCATCATCGTCATCATCATCATCATCACTAACACTAACACCATCATCATCATCATCACTAACACCAACACCATCATCATCATTATGACTAACACCAACACCACCATCACCATCACCAACACCACCATCATCATCGCCATCATCCGTAACACCAACACCATCATCATCACCACCATCGCCATCTCTAACACCAACACAATCATCATCACCATCACTGACACCATCACCATCATCACTGCACTATCATCTTCACCATCACCATCATCACTGCATTAGCTGCAGGTTGAGCTGCAGGTTTGTTTACCTGGATGACCAGGTAGCGCTGTGGGTCTCGCGCCATCCTGCAGAACTCGGCAGCCAACTCCTTAAACTTGGGTCTGCTGTCCGCATCGATCATCCAACCTGCAGCCAAACACACAACAATCTGTTAGAGCTGAGCTGGAGAAAAGACTGCCATCAAATCCAGTTATGACTTTGTGAGGTTTGAAGAAGAAGAAGATTCTTTATTTGTTACATGCATAGCCATACATGTACAACACAGTGAAATTCTTTCTCTGCACTTAACCCATTCACCAAGTGAGCAGTGTGGGGAGGGCGGGGTGCAGTACCTTGCTCAATGGAATCTCAGAGGTGACACAAGCGGTTGGGATTTGAACCCCAACCCTCTGATTGCAGGGCCAATGCCTTAAACACTAGGCCATGCAGCTGAACACAAATTTGGTAAAATATGCATGTGGTTGTTAATTCACATTTGACTGTTGCAGTTTGTGTGTATTGTGAAATAGATATATTTCTATTATATTCTTTCATTTTCCTAATTTCAGCCCCAAATTCTCTCTATGTCTGTTTCTCTCTGTCTGTCTGTCTGTCTGTCTGTCTGTCTCTCTCTCTCTCTCTCTCTCTCTCTCTCTCTGTCTCTATAACATGAAAAGCTCATTTGATATTGGATGACAAACTCTGCCAAACACTCTATGAAGTGTGTGGATGACTAACTCGTTTCGACAAGCCCAAGCTGCCACCAGTCCTGCAGTGACAGTCCTGCAATGACAAATGAATTTCAAACACTTTTACTCCTGAACTGATGTGAAATGATTGGTTATGCACATCATGTGGGGAAAAAGGTAATAAATCCTGCATTGTCACAATTCTGTACATATTTGATGATCTAAAGAAAGCTATTAAGCTACATTAACATCGTTCCCTTTGTCAAACTCGACAGCCATGTTGACAATGCCAACAGGCAAATGTCTGAACTGATCAAGCCTGGAAGAAAAAGTCTAGAGTTACAGTCTTAAAAACGGCGTATGTGTTGTCACGGAAGAGTCTATTTTGGCTCCTTAAAAGACCAATTTAAACCACCAAAAGAACCTGTAGCTAATAAAGTCCTTCCAAAATCCCTAACATTATATGGAGGATCATTAAACTAAAAGATCTAAAAATATGATTCTCCATTTATACAAAAAATGGATCTATGATGACACTTCAGAAAGAACCCATTTTGGCATCCTTTTTTCTATATTATTTAAATGTAATAACAAATTACATTTACATTCAATTAACATTCTGTATCAACAGGTCTGAAAGATTATGTAAAATATGTAAATAAATGGATTGTAAAGTGGCACCAAAATGTTATTGTCCTGTTATTACCAGGGTTGGCTTTATTGCCATTAAGGAAAAATTCAGCAAAAAAAAATAATGTACACAATTTTCTATTTGTCCAAGCTCTAATGCTAATGAGGTCTAACAGACACTAGAAGTCAACAGTGACACAAAATCTTTCTTTAAACACTCAGCTCAAGCCACATTTGGCTCTTCATTCCTTGTATCTAAACTAAAGAAGCAAACACTGTTTTGATCGACTACATTTGATATACGTGGAAAGCTCTTTGCATTGGATTTGGTAACTTATTAGCAATTAAATAAAAGTATGACGTGTAGTAATACTCATATAGAGGTGTAATAAACGTAAACACTTCAGATTGTGGTTTTGCTACAAAACAACACAAAGATAAAACAGCACATTAAAAGCAGTTGACGAGGGATTAGTGGGCGTCAAAGAGCACATCGAGGACAAAACCCATCACTTGGAATAACAAGGGAGGACAGAAATAATCACTGTAATCTACCAGCCAGCAGTTATCCGAATAAAGGAGGAAACTGTGAATTAAAGTGAACTAAAGCTGTCAAATTATACCACTTCTCAGAATGACCAGTGTGAGTTTGTGTGGTGTTTATGTCTCTTTCCACGACAGCCTGAGACGGGAGAGTCACAAACCACTGTCTCAGGGTTGCTGCCCTGCCCTCAGGAGCCCATGGAAAGCCAGTGAGAGAGTGTGTGTGTGTGACTGTGTGTGAGTTTGCTCATGTGTGTGAGCAGTACAGGGCTGCTGTGCACTGGAACATGGCATGAGGTGAGTGTGTGGGCCAGCTCCTGTCAGTCACACACACACACACACACACACACACACACACACACACACACGAGAGTACTGCAGGGTTGTATTTTCCTGGAGGAACAGGGCTGTCACTGGCTATCCGCAATATTACAGCGAGACAATGACCCCAGTGCCCCCAGTGCCACTCACACCAGCATGACCACACCACTAGAGGAAAGACACAGCATATATCAGAGCTCAGGGGGCCACAAACCTCTTTTAGAATATACTTGCAAAACAATGGTGGTCTTACACTCAATGGCCACTTTATCAGACGCCCATCCCTCTTCTGTTCTAGTGGGTTTGTTTCTAGACCTGGTTTCTGACCACAGAGCTACTCTTGTCTGGACATTTTGAGTAATAGACAACTCTCAGCCCATCAGTGACAAAATGTTTGAAAAAAACACTGCTGTGCCTGATACACTCGAATCAGCGCCACACACTACCATGTCAGTGTCACTGCTGTGCTAGGAAATGGCATAGCACTCAGAAAACATCTGGTCAGAAACCGACCGATGCAGACTAAAGGAAGAGTGAAACTGATAAACTGTGCAACATACGTGTTACAGTCAGTTATTTTACACATATATTCAGATATCTTTATTGTCTTTGACACTTTTTCGAGGGAACAACAATTTAAATTTAAGGTGCAGTCGACTCAGTGTGAGGCATAGAGTTAAAAGACGGAGTAAATAACAAAATGAAACGATAAAATGAAAAAAAACAAAAACAAAACTAACAACCTCATGATGCTTTGAAATGCTAACATGATCAAATAAGCAAATAACCTGTATTGTTGGAACATTTGGATTATTAAATAAATCTCTGATTTCGGCTGTAGTGCTATGCTAGCAAGGTATTAGCTCAGTGCTAACACTATATTTACATTTTAGGTCAGCGCTCATTTTAATACAGACATTTGAAGCTTTGCACTTTGTACTTTGTGTGTTTCAGTTCGGAAGTAGCTTCTTCTGTAAAGACTTGCACTCAAGGCCTGTCATTTATTACTAAACCATTAACCCCATTAGCATTAGCCTCCTCTCCTGAAGTTCTATCATATATCAGACTTGCTCTTCTGGCAGCACTTTTTGTAGCACTTAGAAATCTCCTCAGGTTCTCTCAATGTCCTGAAACTTGTGTTTCCTGTAAGTCACTTTGGAGAACGTAATGATGTAACGTAATGTTAGCTTGTTAGCTTTCTGCTAACTTACTTACTTAGTGTGAGTGGAATATATTCACATATATTCAGTGTAGACTAATAAAAAACATTCTGTGATGTTCAGCTGGCAGTTCTTCATCTGGTTTATGGGATTATGATCCATGTTTATACATCCTCTGAAGATACGCTTCCTCTTCTTGTTATACTGTCAGATTTAATTGACTATAGTGCTGCAAACTGCACATTCCTCTAGACATTTAAAAAGATATGAAGTGATAACTTTCTTTGATATTATTTCACTCAAAACAGTATTGAACAACAAATCTGTTTCAGATATTTTGGCCATAATCTTGAACTGCAGTGGTCTTCATTTCTAAATGAAAGCCTTTTTTGTGTTTTCCATTGATTTTCTGTTTTGTTTCATTTACTATTCCAATAATGTGTTAATAATGTGTTCATGATGTTGTTGGAAGACGTTAACTGAAGACAGCAGAGAAGGAAAGAGAGCTTGGGTCCGTACATTTGACCATGACCATATAGACGTCAATGGTGCAGATGGGCGGCTGGGGCAGTCTCTCTCCTTTCTCCAGCAGGTCAGGAATCTCCCGTGTTGGAATCCCATCGTACGGTTTTCCTCCAAACGTCATCAGCTCCCAGATAGTTACACCTGAAAAACCAAAACAGTCATGCAAATGGTTTGCTATACAGTTAAAGCAGAGCTAGTACATGCTTGTTCTCACTGCCTCCAGCTTACAGGTGTCTCATAATGGGGTGAGAACTTTCCTTAAAAGTCCAGATTTGTTCATTCAGTTTATTACATCATTTATGTGCAATTTCTGTGTATTTGATTCACATTCTGTATCACCACATTTGATTTCCATTTTCACATTTGCTTTGACATCAAAAGAGATAAAAGCAGGGCAAACATGTAAAGCGTTTTTTCCTCCGCAAAACAAGACTGTCCAGTCGGCAATTACTTTTCATCATTTCAAATACAGCTATCTTCTCTTCTGTGCAAATGAGGCTTTGATTAGAACTTTAGAAGCCACAATTATGATGGAAATAAGAGAAATAATATAAAAAAAATAAAAGAAATGGCATGAAGTATTTGTGATGGAGGACCTGAGAGCCGTCTTACCATAACTCCACACATCACTCTGGTGGGTGAACTTCCTGTAGTGGATACACTCCAAAGCCATCCACTTTATTGGCATCTGGACAAAGAGATGTGTTGTATGAGAAAGTAATAAGCAATCCATGAAGCTTACATACCAACTACATACTGTTGTTCTTATTTATACCATATAACATTAAATACTGGACCTGGAGTTAGTTAACCAGAGGATGTTCAGTAAAGTCAAGTCATGTTATGTCAAGTAGGTTTATTGTCATGTTTGTAATTTGGGGGTGTGAATTGGTTGAATTTGCAATTTCCCTAAATTCCCACAGATAGCTTGGATTAAAACACATTCAAAAGCAATAACAACACATGGAACATTATCAATAGGTGGCTACAATTACTGAGGGGGGCTCAGTTACAGAAGACCATTCACTTCACTATTGTTTCTTCCAGAATGTAAAAAAAAATGCTGAGCTGATCTTCAACCTGAGCTAAATCACGTTATTACTGTATTATCTTATGTGCAATATTACGACTTATATTCATATTGTGGTTGTTTTCTTTCCATTGATTTTATTCAGATTTAACTTTTTATTTGGACTTTTATTAGATTCTATTTAAACGTACATTAGACTTATTTATTTTATTATTGTATTATCTTTTGTATTATTGTATTATCTATTGTATTATCTGACTCCTTTGTTTTACATTATTCTAGTGTCTTGTGTCTCTCTGTGCCTGTGTGTTGTGGCAGTCCATAATTATTACTGTAAAAACACACACACACTGCAGATTCATACTGGATTAAATTCTCCCTGCTTTTACTGCTGTATGGCTGTACAAACCCAACACACCACAGATTCATCCAGGATTAAAATCTCTCCACAGTCATTCCTGTCAGACTGAACAAACTACAAACTGCAGATTCATACAAGATAAATTCCCTCCACAATTATTACTGTCAAGGCAATCCAGCTGCAATAAGGCGCTTCACACCATCCCAGTGGTTACTTTTTGTTTTAAACTTTTTGCTTCTTCACCATCATATATGACATGATTGTAGGCAGTTATAGTTTATCTTATAGAGATATTCACTCTCCTCTGAATAAAACCTTTTCCCCGAACACGCAGCCAAACGCAGCTGTCAACGTTAGAACTCTCTCTGAAAACCCTCTGAGTAATGAGTTTAGCCAAAACAGTTTTTGGGGTGGTTTACAGTTAGAGCTAAATGGAAAGGTTTGACCAGGCAGGTCTATTGATTTCTACATGGGAGAGCGATTAGGTGACGGTTTCTCATTTATACGCGCAGCAAGGAGGAACCACAGGCCTGCTGGACTTCAGGCATGTGAAAGAAGGGACTGCCAAGCATTGTTACCTTTATTACTACTCACTCTTTGTATTTACAACTCAGGAGTTCTTAACCTTCAGGTACTCATGGGCCACAAATTCAACCACAAGATAATTTAACCAAACGGAGTATTTAAATCCAAAAAATGACACAATTAAGGCAGCTTCTCAAATCTACCTCTATGAAACAGAATGTACTTAAAATATGTTGAAAATACCTCTACCTTCATTTACCCCTGACAGTACACCAAACTAATTTTAAGTGGTAAAATGAAGGCGTTTGGTTTTGTAGTGTATATAACCATGTAATAAACACCAAAATACATTTTCTGTTTCTGGCCATTTGTTTATAATGGAACACTTCTTTATGACTAATACAGTTTTACATTGACTTGAACTGAAAAAAAGTTGCCTCTGCCTCTGTAGACATACATTATTTATTACATACTGCACATGCTCTGTCCTGCTGCTGCCATTATTTGCATTACTTGACTTTGTTCTGGGTGTTGCTCCATGGTCCTAGAGGAAAGTGTGTACTGTGTATACGGCAGAAATGACAATAAACCTACTTGGCTTGACTTGAAAAATACAAACATCATTACTTGCCAGTTCAGTTAGGTCACTGGTCAGACCAAGCAAATTTGGCTTAATTATGGTCTATTTTTTGCAAAACATCATATTTTTAAACGATATGTTTGTTTAAATGCATACATATTACAATACATTTGTGCAGTTAAAAACCAATGGCCTATTGCTCTTTAGCAGTACCATCACGGCCCACTGGGTGTGATAAACCCCCCTGCTGAAAATGACCATATCTACATCTGATTATTCTGTCCGTTTAGGGATTTATATGTGCATTTATGTGTGTGTGTGATTTCACACACCACCAATTTACCTACAGAATGATAACTCTAGTAAATTTGATCAGCTTTTCTTTTCTATGTCCACATACAGCTCTGTATAGATTCATTTTCAGCCTTTAATGAGGTGCACACACTCCTTCCTTCTAAAACTCACTCAAGTAAACAAAAAAGAGGAGTTTCTCTATAATTCAAATGCTGGGGTAGAAGAGGATTCTGAAAGTTCTGAAAGAGAGAAAGAGAGAGAGAGAGAAAGAGAGAGTGAGAGAGAGAGAGAGAGAGAGAGAGAGAGAGATATTGAGTGAGAGACAGTGAGAGAGATAATAGGAGAGAGAGAGAAAGAAAGAGACCGCTAGAGATTGGGAGAGAAAACGAGAGACAGAGAAAGAAAGAGAGAAAGAAAGAGAGAGAGAGAGAGAGAGAGAGAGAGAGAGAGAGAGAGAGAGAGAGAGAGAGAGAGAGAGAGAGAGAGAGAGAGAATATGACTAGTAGTAAGAGTGTTCCTGTGGGACAGCTAATTTACAACCCGATTATGAAGCGCGCTCAGGAAACCCGGCAGTAAATTAGCCTGTCACTGCAGCCTGTGCTCTAAAACCAAAACCATCTACATATGAATATTAAGTGCTCCACATCTCTCCATTTCTTCAAAACAGTATCAGATTAACTTGTTTATTATCTGTCAGATGCTGAGAGCACACCTGCGAACTCCCGGTTTGGCGGTTCGGGCCAAACTGGCAACCCACGCACCAACTGCCAGGCAGAACCCTGGCCGAGGGACACTGACCTTCCCTCCGTCCGCGTTGTACTCCTTCTCATCTCCGTCCAGCAGCCGCGCCAGGCCAAAGTCTGTGATCTTGATGTGGTTGGGTGACTTCACCAGGACGTTCCTGGCTGCCAGGTCCCTGTGCACAAGCCTCCGCTCTTCCAGATACATCATACCCTGTTAATGACAGCAGCACATCGCAGAGTCAGACAGGGCACAAACTACAACAAAGACAAACTGGAGTTTCAGACACTCACAGCACTGCACACTGTAGCGCTCTCTCTGAAATGAAAATAGACTGATTCCCAAAAGCATAAACTGTGGATTGCAAAAAAAACATTAAGCTTGAATTTTTATACACAAAATCTTACCAATGACTAGAGAAATATACTAATATATTAATATAAAATATTATGAAACCACTATGAAATTTTAAGAGCAATGAAGCGGTAAAAGAAAATATTTCCGATAATTGTGTGAATGAAACAAGAAAAGCTCTTTTTAAGTGTTAATACTGATCCTAAAGGTGAGTTTATCTCCCTACCCAATGGGGAAAAAAGTGGAAAGACGTGTATTTGAATGAAATTTTGAAATATTTATCATCCTCACTAACATCACCATGATGATCATCATCATCATCATCACCATGATCATCAGCATCATCACCAAGACTACTATCATCATCATCATCATCACCACCATGATCATCATCATCATCATCATCATCATCATCATCATCAACATAACATCATCATTATCAGCACCATCATGACCATCAACAATATTTATCATCCTCACTAACATCACCATGATCATCAGCATCATCACCATGATCATCATCATCACCATGATCATCATCATCATCATCATCATCATCATCATCACCATGATCATCATCATCATCAATCATCATCATCACCATGATCATCATCATCATGACATCATCATTATCATCACTATCAGTAGCACCATCATGACCATCAACAATATTTATCATCCTCATAGACCATGATTATGATCAACATCACCAAGACCACTATCACCATCATCACTATGATCATCATCATCATCATCATAATCATCATCTTCTTCAATCATCATCCTCATTATTCTTCATAACCGTAAGAAAGAGTCTGAGCAAGATGTTTATTCATGCTTGAGTTTGAAATAATGAGAAATTTCGTAATGTGATGCAAGAGTGTTTGTGAGAGATTATGTTTCCTTTGCCGCATGTTTCAGGGACATTTTATGGAGCAATTAAACCCAAAGGGGAAAAAATAAAGCTGGAGTCACGCTATCATTAATCGAGACGGTTTCGCAGCGATAAAGGCCGAGTCTCTCTCCCTCACCCTGCCAGGCAATTCTCGGCCACGGCCGTGTTCCTGCGCAAGTGATGAAAACTCTCAGCACATCGATTTTCTGGAGGAACAAACAATGCATGTAATTGATTTAAGAGTGATCTGCAGCATGGAGGACTTTTTCGGTCGGAGTGTTCTCCTTTTGTGAGGAAACGGACGCGCTTTCGCTTCATCCACTGTGGCCTTCAAGTGCCCTTGAGCTGCAGGACAGATGAAATTTAAATTGTAATGTGATTGGTGTGAGGGAAGGGACAGCTGCCTGAATGTACGAGCTCCTGATATGGCGACAGGGAGTTTTACA
Organism: Brachypetersius altus; assembly: GCA_037974465.1. Lineage (NCBI taxonomy): Eukaryota > Metazoa > Chordata > Actinopteri > Characiformes > Alestidae > Brachypetersius > Brachypetersius altus. Next base: position 19,165 of record JBBPDB010111561.1, read on the forward strand.
GCATGGGTTAACGCACCCAAGCAGCAAAGAGACACACATACTGACTTTGTGTTGATCCAGAGAGATTTTTGATGCAATACTTGGATTGTGCAGATGTAGCAGAACACTCTTAGGGCTTTGGGGAAGCATCTAAACACAGACCATGAAAGCCCTTTCATCTCCTCCTACAAAATTTACATGTACTTCTACAAGTTATTAAAACCAGAGTTTGCCCTGACAGCCCATGTGGTGCTGCTGAGAGGATATTAGGCTCAACTAATACAAGATTTTATGTCTGAAACCAGTTTTAAGAAGCTGAAAATTTCTGAAATGTTTAAGAAATGTTATATTTTAGAATGTAATGCTGTTTTCTGGTAGTTTTAAATACTGCTTTACTGACAGTTTGTTGCACATAATTCTTTTGTTATCAGCACTATCAATACTGCAGCACTTTAATATTTTATGGCTTTGGCTTTGCCGTGATTTACCTCGGGGCAGACAGGGACAGGACAGCCTGGCATCCATTTTAGTGCTCTTTATTGTCAAAAACTGTTAGGATGTGTGTGTGAGGGAAAAGGGGAGAGGACAAACGTTAAAGGGAGAACAAAGGATTTAATGAATGTTAACATAAAAGTACTCCAAAAGGAAAACAAAAAAGGGCAAGACCCGTGCTCCGGATAAGGGAAAACAACA
>JBBPDB010111566.1:0-19836 GCA_037974465.1 Brachypetersius altus
TTTAATCAGAAGGTTGTGGCTACTGCTAGTGTCATAAAAAAATAAATGAGACGTGTAGCACTACAAAAATATTTTGTTGTAGTATGTTGTAATCATGGCTAGCAAAGTAAGCTCATGGTGTGGGGATAGCTTGGGGCCAGCATATTACATTGGGCCACTAAAAGCTTTCTGCTAAGAAAAAAGCTTTCTTCTAAGGATGAAGCAAATACAAAAAATATTGATATAAAATATATATTATTACCATGTGAAACCATGTTTACAAGCCTGCTTCACCTTAATCAAGAGATGGATGTGGTTTGAGTGGGTGACTATTGACTTCTAGTGGTTAGGGAGTTGCGATTGTAATCAGAAGGTTGTGTGTTCAAATCCCAGTATTTCTAGGGGCACCACTGAGGTTTCCTTGAGCAAGGTACCAACCCCACACACTGCTCCTGGGTGCTGTATTTCTGGCTGCCTGCTGCTTAACTTGATGAATGTTCACACTGTGTGCTGTGCTGTGTTCACATATGAGAAATAGACAGTTTACTCTTAATTATGTTAGCTTTATAACTTCAGTTCTAAAGTGAGAGAGCTTTTGTGAATCATATAGACAGAATTGGTAGGTTAACTTTACACAGGTGAATCAATATACATTCATCACATGGTGGAGCGGTGGTTGCCATGGATGAAAAGGTCTTCAGGGTAACCTGGGTTGACACAGGACAAGTGAGTTTACTTTGACTGGATTAAGGAGGATTTGAGGATCGCCTGCTCCCTGCCGGGACCGTCCTGGCTCAGCTCAGCTTGCTGTGACTTTGGTCAGCGGTGTTCGGGTTTAACCCCTGCCCTCCCACACACCTAATCCAAATATATACAGTGTGAGGCCATCAATCAAGAGCTACTTATATTAAAACTGCCGACCCCGGGCTTATCTGCACTCTTCTCTCTCATTCACTTTGTCACATGTTCCAGTGGCAGAGTGTTTTTTCCAGCATTTGTTCCCTCATGCTGGGCTTGTTTCCTCAAACTGGGCTTTATCTCTCATTCGGTTTGTTTGGCAGGCTAGATGATGGATGACGGTCTGAATAGGAAGTGTGGGTATTATTATCATTTCACCCTTGGTTATTACTGTGAATCTGAACCCTATAAAAATTAAATTTCCACTGAGTTCAGATCAGTTTGCTTCCTCTTGGAAAAGGTATGACTAGGGAATCGGTCGCAGATGAGTAATCTCTACCCAGAGCTGTCGGTCATAACACATCCAGATGCCTGGCCCAAGCATGATTAAGTGATTACCCGTTTTAGTTTGTGGGTTTTTTTCGGACAGGATTTAATTTCCCATCCCTAGACGACCAGTGTGGGGAGTGGTACTTAATGAGCGAGGGACTAATGGCTTGTCTCACAAGAGGTGCTGGATGAGCAGATGGTTTGAATGAATAATGTAGCTCATAATCTTTGCTAAGTCAACAGTGGATTTTCTATGACAGCTGATGTCACTTACTTCTGCTCCTCTAGGGCAGGCAGGAGAGTGGCTCCTGAAACAATGAGCCAAGAGTCGGCCAACAGGCAGCCATTAATGAAGAGAAGTAAACAGTACAGAGGTAGACTGGACCTAAATTATTAATAAAGTCTATTTAATATTTAAGTCTTCTAGGTGGAGCCCCCTACACAAAATGTGTAATTCCACCACTGATACACTATATGGACAGAAGTATTGAGATCCCTGACCATTACACCCACATGGACTGTAACTGGTCCCCCCTTAGCTGCTATGACAGCTTTCACTCTTTTTGGAAGACTTTGCACAAGTTTTTGGAGTTTCGGTGAGAATTTGTGCCCATTCATTCTATAGAGCATTTATGAAGTCAGGAACTGATGGTGGACGAGAAGGCCTGGCTCGCAATCTCTGTTCCAGTTCACGTTGGATGGGGTTGAGGTCAGGGCTGTGTGCGCCAGTCAAGTTCTTCCACACCAAACTCATCCAAAGTCATCTTTATGGACCTTGGTGCACAGTTATGCTGGAATTGACAGTTGCTCTCAATCTGTGTGCACAAAGTTGGAAGCATTCTCCCAAATATTTTGGTCTGCTGAAGCATTAAGATTGACCTTCACTGGAGGCGGCCCTGCCCAAACCCTGGAAAGCAGGTGTGTCCCAATACTTTTGACCATATGGTGTAGCAATGAAGGCTCCCCCCATGGGCGCTGAGGATGAACCATTGATTGACATCGACCTTGCACCTCCCCTCCACCTCCTCCAACAAGTAGCTCTGTCGCGTGGCCCCGCCCACATCATGAATTATTCATAACGTTACAGTTCGGTCGAGGCAGAGGTGTCTGCAGCAGCGTCTCCGAGGCATATTAGACTTTTTCTAAAGCAAGGCAGGCAGCCGAAGCTGTTTTGGGCCACCGGCAGCCGTCTGGAGCTCATTTGGACTCTGCCAAGTCGATGGAAATATTACACTGTTAATCACAGATGAAGGGTGAGTGTGTGTTTTTTTTTTTTTTACTTCACCTCCTGAGACGTAGCGAAGAAGGAGCGTTTGGGTGCAGCTGGAAGCAGAAAACGAGGTGAAGGTAAAGGTGGAGGCAAAGGTTAGAGGACAGACAGGAAGATTTGGAGAAAAGGGATTAAAGATAGAGATATTAGCTCACGAAACCGAAATGTGCTCCTTGTTTTCGCCAGCTTCTTTCTGAAATTTCAATTCCACCTTAAATGGTGCAGCAGTGGCATTCTTGCGCCTGCAGGGGCCAGAATGCCACTGCTGCACCATTTAAGGTGGAACTGAACATGCCATAAACTTAAAGTTGCATGTCATTGCACACTTACTTTTACATCTGAAACACAGTAAGAAGGCTAATGAATTAGTTTCATGCTTTCCCTCACTCACCGTGCCCGTGTGTGTATATCCTGAGTTCCTCCAGCTCTCCAGCCCTGCCTGGTGCAACCCACTACCAATAATGTCTAATGATGCTACCAAGCCAGTTCTTCTAGGGTGTTGCTCTGAAACTGGTTTCAAAGAAGAGGTAGATCAATGACTGAGCCTGGTGACTGATGGTGCTTCTTAATGGCACCCATGTCCCCTCCCAGTCCATCTCCACCAAAGCTCCATAAATCTGCCCTGAGTGGCTGGAAAACATTTCAAGCCCATCAGCCCTCCAGAAGGCAGTTTCTGAAGGTGTGAGGTGAACAGTGTGTCCTGTAAGACTGTACCGCGGCTCAGAGTGTGTCGGAGCCATCCTTTGTGGGATGTTTGTGGCTGATTAGTGGAAATTATTTTGCTCGTAAATGATGCTTGATTGCTATTGGAAGTGTTTTCATTACCTTTCCAGAATGAGAACTGCTTTATCTCCAGTCGCAGGAGTAGCCGGGTCCAGTTTCCATGCTCGCAGCCAGACATCATTCCAGCAGGCAAACAGGAACAGCCTGGGAACTGGTGCACGGTGATAACACATGCTGATGTGACAGGTGTGGCGAAGGCACGGCCTACTTTCTAATTGTGACATTTTGATTTGGCTGGGTGCCTTTGTGTGTACACATGTGATGGAATAAGATTGGAACCATTATGGAGCCCTGAGGCACCCCTGTTTTCCAGTTTCACTTCATTTCATTAATTTGGCAGATCTTTTAATTCAAATACAAGGATGCACTCAAGTTTTAGGATGGTGTGAGAACCAGAGCAGAGTACTAAGATTCTTTACTTCAGTAGGCTGTGGGGCATTACTAGGGCTTTGATGTCAAAGTCCAGTACTTTCCCAGTACTAATTTCATATCATTTAGTACCTAGGTTTAGAGTGTGAGGGTACCTAGAGCTTCTAAACTGGATCCAAATTACAATCCTAAATGTCATTATGTTGCAAATGTGTCAGAAAAAGTATCGATTGAATGTTGGTATAGAAGTATTTTGAAAGATCCTGGGCCTATGAACCGAGTTGCGAACTGCATTCTAAGTTTTACCACCTGTGCAAATGCCTACAGATATTTACCAGCGAAGCAGTGGCCATGTAGGAGGGCATCACCATCAAAGCTTTTGGCCTCTTTTCTCTATGATATGAGATCGCTCTATCGACTACTGTGCCAAGTTTGTTCGAATCATGTTCAGGCCAGCTTTGATATTCCGATTCCCCTCTTCTTTCGGCAGGCAGCCTCTGCTGTTCTCAGAGATGCGTGCCACTTCTGTATTTTATTTTAGCCCCCTCTCTCCCTGCCACCTTCTCCCTTCACCTAAATATAATTGAAGGAGAAAATGGGCAGAAAATGCCAGAAGCGCAGGCAGAGGTGGGCTGTCTCATGGGCCGCTGCAGAGTCATTTCTTTTGGTGGCGATAGAAATGGGACTCGTTTTCTAAAAGGTCAATCAAGGGCCCCAGTCGGGGGTCTCTCAGACCTTGAATATGCGCCGCTTGGGTGTATGAGCTTATTTTGAAAGTCACTGTGTGAATGTGCACTGATGTGTTTTCGGATTGCTTTTGCGCTCCTGGTTTGAGGGAGAGTGAGAGAGAGAGAGAAAGAGAGAGATTTATTTATGTGTACAAAACACAAATAGCCTTGCCACAGTTGGTGGGATGTTTTTTTTTTGTTGTTGTTTTTTTTTACTCAATAATTAGACGGCCTCAAAAAATAAACCTTCACTGTAGGCAGGAGTTCTGAGAGGCACTAAAATTGACAGCACATTCCCACATCTGCCTCCTACTTGTCTTTCAGAGCGAGATGAAAGAACAACCTGGTAGAAATGTCTGGGAGGCAACACGCATGCTACCCTGTTGATGTCGGCTAATTGCTTTGTTCGATGAATTGACTCTGATGTGAGTTCTCTTAATGAGGAGCAATAACGGCTGCCCCCCTCTGGCACTTTAGGTGCATCCTTTCACTCAGATGCTGAACTGATTCCTCGGGTAAAGAGATGACGCTCCGTTCTGGTAAACATGCTCCACTTGGAGAGAGAACATGATCAAAATAAGGCCCTGTAGACCCCATATAATCCCGAACCCTTTAACCTTCATACTCAGGGGAAATTGGGCCTGTTGGTAGGTCCTTCAGAAGTAACGTTAGCATGCTTATACAGTGTTGCGTGAGGAGTGTGGAAAGGCATAAAATGGGCAAATACAAGCAAAATGGAAAACAGCAGTGTAGCAATGTAACAACTCTGCTCCCCACTTAGATGTGATCCTGGCTAATCAAAGCACCGACACAAGTCTAGACAGTAATGACTCGAATCTGAGGGAGTGAAGGAGCAGAAAGGGGAGTTTAATCACATTCTGTGGTGTTTGGATGTGTAGCCTGCCCTGTTAAGATAGCAACAGGGCTGCACACCACAGTGCAAATTCGATTATACTTGACCAGTGCTCAGAAAACTTACATCTAAGAGAACAAAGTCTAGTGATTGGTGCTGTATTTCCTAAAGTGTCAGTTAGCTTAGTTAGCTAGTCAAAAGTCCTGCCCATCACTTAATGGGTAACTTATTGTTTTTTTTTTTTTAAACTTTAAAAACTTTATATGTATCTGAGTATCGAGTGACTGGTATTCATTATGGTTATATCATTGTACACAACAGACATGTTGAACACAAGTTTGTTAGATACATTTTGCAGAGTGTGATTTGTGATGATCTTATAAGATTGGTGTAGCCACTGCTGGGAGTTTCTTGTCCCCCCACATGCCAATCAGTGAGCCTCCTTAAGACGTAAATGTCCAGACTGTGTTCGACCGTTCACTAGACTATTGTAATTTTTAAAACCATGGAACATCTGAAGTTATTTCCGCCCAACGCCCGCGTCCGCCTCCAAGTACCTTTAGTAGTAAAAGGCCTGGGCTGTTATGCTCATTTTATCTGCTGGAGGTTAAAGCTCAGTTAAAAACCAATCACTTTATGTTGATTGCCTTTAACTTCCTTCAGAGTGACCCGACTGTACAAACAAACCTGCTTGAACTGCAGAGTAGGCCCTTATCAGTCAGGTCTTCAGAGAGGGAAGTGCCTGGTTTGATATTAGGCGAGATTGACAAGCTCATTCTGACCTCAATTACATCATTGTATCTCTGGCTTTTTATCACTGTTTTGAATTGGCACAGAGGCTACTGTCCCATTGAACCCTTTTCACTTCATGATAAGCACTTTCTGCCTACGGTCTATAAAAGCATGTGTAACTCGAATCACGCCGGGACATATCCGGTAAAAAACATGCTGTGTGTGTGAGTGTGGGTGCCTGGTTGTGTATGGGCAATTGCACTGTGGTTTGAGACAAAGGAGATAAGTGGCTGTATCCAATAAACCTGTCTCTTCGAAGCCCTCATCTTATACACGGCCTGCCTGTAGCCAATTAGCCAGCTGCTTATGTTGGCCCAGCTGTTAATCAGGGAAATGGGTGTATTTGTTTGTCTTTGCGTGTGTGTAATTGCGTGGATGTGATACAGCGACATGGGTCCCAGCACAGAGCCCTGAGGAACCCCTATATTCCAGATTTGAATCAGAATCAGAATCAGAGAACTTTATTTATCCCAGAGGAAATTGATCAAAGCAGCACTGCAAAAACTGTAGCATCATTGTCCTGGTGACTGTCAGACATTTACCAACACTTTTGTCTTGTCTAGGAGGCCTGAGCTGTGTTGTAGATGACTATTTTATCTACAGAATAGGAATTTGGCCCCTTTTCCTCATGACTGAGCACCGAAGCCAGCAAGTAGCGGTCGGCCCACGGAAGGATTAATGTGGTCCATACTGTGACACAGCTTCCCCCAAGATTGTCAGCAGCTCTCTGTAACCTTCAACCCTCCCCAGTCTTGTTTTCCCATAACCTTCAGTTTGAGCAGCTGCTCCTGACGGGCACTGAAGTCATATTTTATCTGTGTTTTCATGGACAGTGCTGTTGGATGCAAAAATGCAAGTCACTTGTCCGTGCACAATTCATAAGTATTTATACAGTATTTATACAGTGACCGTTAAAAAATGTATCTATGCCCACCTCTAATATATATATATAAGCACAGATTCCATGCTTATATGTGATGTCCTTACTGAGATGTATGTTGTATGAATACACAATTGTATGAATATGGGCCCTGTCCTCTTCTGTTCCTGTGGCAAATCCATCCGTGTGTTGTTCTGTTTTTGAAAGCCTTCGGTATGTCTGTGCCAAAAATGCTCTTTTCCTCAAGATTGGATGTTTTTCAGTCATCTGAAGGAACGGGTGTGGAAAAGTAGGGGTAAATTGCTACCGGTATCTGGTCAGTGCTGAAATATGGATAACCCCTTGGAAAAATGGCACTGCTGTTGGTATTCATGCAGTATTGTGCCAGTGTGTTCAGTTTTGAAACTACTCAAAGGTAAGCTGCCAAACGGGCCATTTTGAGTCGATTTTATGATGTCATAAACAACATTACATTTACATACATGCCTGACACGTTCATGCTGAAGTTATAAGAGGTGTCTCAGCCAATCAAGACATTTGCATTTACCTGTCAGTCTGACAGGCGCAGTAACCAAAACTCAGGATGAAGAGTATGATTAAAGTGCTGTGTAAAAATGAATTATGAATTCTTTGCACGTCAAAATTCATGAAAAATGTAAGGTATAGGCCCTTTAATGCACCACCATAGCTGGTTTGCAATAGGTTTTGATTTCTCACAATGGTTTCGTCAGTTTTGCTGGCCGTCCCTGTTTTTTTTGCCGTGCCAAGACACATGCAGAAATTGTCACGTCTGGATTCAACTTGAGACCTTTTTTTTTGGTCAGCTCTCTTGTGCATGAGCTAATGGTATCTCACACACTTGGCCAAGAAACAGCTGAGCGGCTTTATTTCTCCTGAACTGGGAGGAAAATTCTTGGCACCATACAGACACAGAAGTGTCCTCTAATTAAAGCTCGCAAATCCATGCTTTGACCTCATAGCCATCTTTCATTCCAGAGCTGAACAACAGCAGTGGCTTTGTGCACTGGAACTGGCACTGAATGTATGAATGAACTTTGTGAAAACAGTGATTTGGTCCAGATGAGGCAGAGTAAGTTGGCCTAAATGGAGCTCTGGGGTCGCTGTGGGAGCCGTTGTTCATTTTTCAGCAGCTACACTCTTGACTGTCTGTGTTTCAGCTTGCAAAGGCTGATCTTTCCTGAGGCAGCTTCTTGTCTGACATATGCTGTCATAATTACTGACACTGTTCCCTTTCACACATGCTGGTTTTTGACTAAGATTAAAGGAATGGGTCCACAAAAAATTACATATAATGTACACAGGGTTCTGCAAACCCCAGATGTGGTCGATTGGCCGTGACGTGTTTGGATGCTTCTTTACTTTAGAACCGGAGCTGTGAGGCTAACGTCACTTACATATAAATATCCCCAAACCTTCTCTCAGACCACGTCCAGCTCTTCATTAAAGTGGAGTAGACTTGTGGATGTGGTTTAGGACCCATTATGACTTACTGTACGCTGTGAACTAAACATATTCAAAGTAATTATTTGATAATATGGATATTCTGTTTATTGATTCTCTTGGGGCTGGTCATGTCTATTCTGTACAGTTTCCTCTTCCAGTGTGCTTCTGTTTTAATCTCCAATGCAGGACTGTGATTGAAGCTTTAAGTCTACTTTTTTGTATGTGTGTTGTGGAAACTGATGCTGTTCTTTGTCAAGGTGGTTATAAAGCATGTTTGCGTAATCATGGTTTGTGGCTTTGGTAGCTATTTGATAGTCATTTATCTTAAGGACTTTAAAAAATGTAAAGCTTTGAACACAAGATATGAAAATGGTTATTGTGATGCATTTTTGTGCATAAATTTAGTGCCGTGACAGATTTACCTCTTAGAGCAAGCAACACAAACAGCCATGTAGCCGGACTCTGGAGTCGTGATGTCCTTACCTAGAGCATTTTAACCAATGAAAGTGAGTTTGATGGAGAAGCTGTCGTGTTGCGGATGCAGAAATGAAATTTATCCATTTCTCTTCGTTTCTAGAAAGTGGGCCTTTTCTGGAGTCACTTTGTGCTGTGGGTGTTGTGGTGATGCCATGATGTTGTGATGATGATAAAATCTACACAGTGTAGTATCACAATATTAGTGATACAATGGCACCAAGACTTGAACTTTTATTTCATGTTATTTTATCATTTAAATGATTTGATTGATGTTTTTTGTCTACATATGTCTACTCTCATGGCTTCAGAAGTCCACGAGGTGGCGCAAGACCTCGTCCTTCTCGTTGTTGAGACTATACAGAAATTCCTGTACATATTGCGCTGTCTGCTTTCAAGTCAAAGACTTGCAGTAATATTGCGTCATGGTCCAAATATGGTCATGTCGTCCTGTTGGTACCCCTGTGGTGTTTCACACCATACATGTGTGGTTTTCCCTGTAGCATGTATTTAGTTTAAGCTGCCGTTTGTTAGTCGTTTGAGTGATGTGATTCATTATTTTCATGAAAAATCGTTCCCTTAGTGGTGTCGTGGCAGCGTGTTGGTGTAATCTGCTCTCACATTACATTATTGATCACTCCGGCAGTGTGTAAGTGAAAGGGCGTCTTGTTTCATTTGGCCTAGCCTCAGAGCGGCGAGGCGAAGCTGCCCGAACAGCCCTGATGTGTAACGGACATATGTGGTTGACATGAGGGGATATCAGTGTCCATATCTTAGCTTACTGTGTTTCACCCGTCCTGTATAGGAACGGCACACGACACCCTAAAAATACTCTGCCCCCTCACAGACACGCACACGCACGCACACACACACACACACACACACACACACACACACATCTTTACCATGCCTGTGCAACATGGGGCACTGTCATTGTCAGCACTAATATTTGTCTGCATGCTTGTATGTATATAATGTGTCAAGTTTTACTCTAAATTTCAGTGATTTTTACACACTTTGTTTAAAGCATCTGTCTATTAGAGAGCAGCAGCTTTAAAAAGGCTGGAATAACACATCTGTACCCCCTGTTGGATCTGGAAGGAGCTGCAGATGGACTGTGATATGTCATTTACAATTAATAAATGTTTTTTCTTTCATTTTCAAGTTTAACATTGCCATTCCCATAGCCTTGCGACTTAAATGACGTCATGTGACCATATTTTGATATGGAACGTATCTTGTCTTTGGCAGGGAATCGTAATTGAGAAAGTGATTGTGTGTTCTGGGATGTGGGTTCAGTTTTTGTTTACAGATTGGGAACGTTCATGTTTGAGAGTAGGTGCGGAAGGTTGAAGTGCTTTGGACTTGTTTACTTGTTTTTACTGCTCTAGATGAGCTGTGTGTGGAAACAGGTCTCCAGGACAAGCTGAAGGTGTGACTTGTTTACAGAATGAATGTATTGTAAGTGAATTGTGCAGGTTTAGTGTAACCGGTGAGTGTGGTTGGCACTGGAACTGGAAGAGCTGCTGTATTTTCAGTAAAAAGGAGGGTTATGACATTTTATTTTTAGTTTTTTTGACTTGTGACTGAGGAATGAAGGAAACCCCTGTCTGTGTAATGCGTTTCCACTTAAAATCTTGTTCTCTGTATTGTGTATATTTGTCTTGCCCACTCTTGCACAGCACTCTATCCTTGTATCCCTCAGTGTTTCCCCATAAGTGGTGTTTTTTTTCTCATTCCATGGAGGAGATAGCCCGGTAATAGCCTTCCCCACATAATTCAATTACCTGCCTGTGTAGAATCCATTTTCTGGGCCTTGGCTGTTATTGGCCTCTTTGATATTCCTGTGAAACATCTTAATGCCCTTTTCAGGTATTTTAGAAGTGGTTATATTTCCTTTGATGTTCGGCACATAGTTGGGGCAGTGTGTGTTGTGTGTGTGTGTGTGGGGGGGTGAGCTGCAGTGTAATCTCCCGTGGTTTCCCCCAGGCTACACGTGTTCTCCCTAAAATGTGAAGAAGCCACCATGGCGGCCTCCCTCTGCATAGCCTGGTTTTGCTTTACTAGATCAAGTGATATTTCCTATAATTTAACCCACTAATCCCGATCTCTGCGTGTCCACGGCCTGCAGGACATTTTTGCATTTCTGAGAAAATTAAATGTGGGATGTTTAAATTAGATGCGCCACAATTCTAAGACCCTGTAGGCTTCTATGGAGCACATCATAAACATATTTCCGGACAGAACCTGCCTGGGGGTGATTATCCTGCTCTGTGTTGGGCCAAACAAACATAATGCTCAAGACTATATATAAGCCAGCCTTGATCAATATTGCAGATCACAGCACGCTTGATAAGTACTGTTTCTATTAAAGGTGTGATCTGTAATGGCTCCGTGGATAAGGATGAGGTTTAATCCTAAAGGAACTTTTTCTCTATTCCTAATCTTTCCTAATCTCTTTTCCCCGAAACTTCAGATGTATGTGTCTGTATTGAGGCTGAAGGATGAAGGAGGGGTGGGAGACAAAAGGCAGACTCCTTTTGTGTAAAGGTCAGGGTCACTGTCGGTCCCTGCTGGACGCTTGGAGAACGTAGCCGTGCAGTGACTAATGAGACCCCGTTGAATTCCCCAAATGACTTGCTGAGAGAGGGATGGAAGGGTAGGGGAGGCGGCAAAAAGAAGGGCTTAGTGGTCTCTCATGAAGCCCTAACTTGGCATAAATCATTGTTCTGCCTCTGGAGCTCAGTGCATGCATAGATTTTTCATTTCCATCACCTTGAGCTCGCAAAACATCAAACTGTTTAATTCATGTCGAATCCGTATCCGGTCTTGCTTCAGTGTTCGTTGGTTGAATGGATTCCCCTGCTGATAGAAAAGTGAAGGCCGCACGGCAGAAGCTTCACACTTCTCTGACAGCCTTAGATTCAAGGGTTTTGATTTATGCATATTAGGGTTAGAACAATATGGGTTTTTTTTTTATAGCCGATGGTGATATTTAGAAATCGGTGTCCGCCTATGGCCGATTTGTGACGCCGATTATTTTATTGTTTTTATTGTTTTTGATTTTTTGGGTCGGAGATATGTGGTCATTTTCTCCACCAGCTCATAAAATATGAAAATTCTACAAACATTCTCAAACATTTATTGAACACTTTTTAAACACATTGAGTATAAAAGACTAAACAACAATAATAATATAATGTTGCAACAAGCCAAATGGTCATAACCTAGTGATCAAAAAAAACCCGAAAAACTTCACATGGCCTGTTATGCAAGGACTACACAAGCCACTAGCGATGTAGTTGTGAAAGCCTGATTGCACTAAATCGTGTATATATGTTTCAATATATGTCAACAAACTTTTGTATTTTCCACTTTCACATGCGAAGACTTTCATTTATAAACGTCATTGACATCAATTGTTGTTAAGTGTAACCACTGATGATGTTCAACATCGTCTATTTAATAAGCTGACTGCAGGCCGGCAGAGGGGGCGTGTCATTGGTGTTCCACAGCAGCTACACAGGGCTGGCCATAAATGTACCTGTCTATTAATCGGTATAAATACGGCCAATGCTGATTATGTAAAAATAGCCAAATATCGGCCATATTAATCATCCAGACCGATAAACGGTTGACCTCCAGTGGAGACTATGGCAAAGCTTATTTGTTGAACAAAGGGTTGGGTCATTTTTGTTGACCAGGGTGGGATTTGGGGATATGAGTGTATTTGTTGACCTGCAGAGGATCATTTCAAAGACAGGTGGGGATGAAATTTACCAGTCTTTCAAATCAGGATGGGACAAAACAGCAATCGACAAAAGTTGTATGGATATTAATCGCACACTGATTACACATATTTATTGTCTGTTATGTCTTCCAACCAACTGACTAAAATTGTCTGTTCTAGCTTCACTACTGTTTAGCTTCACTTTTTGTCCACACTCAAGTTATTGAACCCTTTTCCAGGGTTCAATTACTTGGATGTTAAAGGCTTCAGAGTCTCATGGTGCCGCAAGAAGCTTTAAACCCTCTGGGAAAGGAAAGAAAAAGAAAGGAACAGCACTGCTAGCCTCATACGAACAGGCCGAGGGAAATCCATATAGGCATCAGCGGAAGTTTGCATCATGCTAGCAGTATTAAAATGCATAGACCGCTGCAGTCTTTCAGCGTGTCCGACTGAAGTTATAAACTTGCCATCTTTTGTTTAGCTGGCTCTGGGATGAGGGTTGGGGGCGTACGGGAGTTCTTTAACCTCCTTGTCATTTAGACCCTGACTGCAAATTGGAGGTGATCCCATTGGGATTGGGGTTGAGAGGTGATGAATATTCATCCCAGATTTGAATGTGAAGCTACAGTGGGCTGGTTCAGGCGGATATGAGCGCGGCAGAGTCTTTGCTTCCCAGAGAAGCGGCCTGATTTCCCTGGAGGATGCAGTGACGGATAAAGGAAGTGACACGGCGCAGGGCGCCTTCTGTTACGCAGAGGAGAAAGTAAGCTCGAATCTCACAGGTGCTGAAGTAATAGGCTTGAGAAGCCCCTGGGTTGGCTGACCGCTACTTCTAAGAAAGAAAAAACACTGCCACTCTTTTCTTTTACATTTTTGTCCACACTCAAGTCAGGATATTTGGGAGTGTGTCCTTCAAGTCCAAGCCGTCTTTTTTTCCAGTTGCAATCAAACCTTGTATCTGAATCTGTGTGAAATCTGTGCAAGTCTGCCATGTTGGAATCATTCCATCATTTGTGGTGTGGATGAGGACATGCATTTTTTGTAAAGACAGTCTTTTTATGCATTTATGCAAAATAGGGATGCACTAATGTACATAATGATACAGAAAATGTGCAGAATTTGGGACAAAATGTTCCTGGATTCAACAATATGTAACTTGTGTAAAGTTTATTCCTAGAAGCTTAAAAACGGCATTCATCTAAACATTCCATTCTTCCGGAATGCAAAAAATCCGGTATCAAATATTGGCTTGAAATCTACATTAAATCTTAACTGTCTGAATGCCAAAATATCGTCCAACACATTTATGTTTCTGATATCATAGTGCGTCCCGAATGTAAATATCATCATTATTTAACATCAGGACTCCCTAACTGGTATAGAAGTAGAGTTCCTGACTGGGCATGGATTCAAATGTTGATTTACAACTACTAACAATTTCAGATGAAATGTTTAGGCATTCCAGCTAATCAGTTGCAGTTATTAAGTTTAGTTTCAATATTAGATGGATAATTGCTTTCTCAACCACTGGTATAATACTCACAGATAAAATTAAATGAATGTTTCTATTAACTTTCTTTGTCCTCTACAGTTCCTGTAATGTATTATAGTTTGTCAGGATGACCATGTGGATCATATAAGCTTCATGAAATGCGTTTTCAGTTTTCCAAAAAAGGCTTTACATGATTATTGTTTGCAGCATTAAAAGAGTTTTTTGCATTTTCTGGTTGTAATGTTCCACATTTTATTATTGTGGCTGAAACAATTGCATTCCTAGAAGTTTCATCCTCGTGAGGTTAAGGGTCTGCTTGGTTGCCGGTCAGTATTGTGGACACCACTGACCAAACAGATGAGGCCCCTCTGTGTGTCCGACTCTGCGTCCTTTGTGGAGGAAGAGCCGTAAAAGCTGCGGGTGTTCCATTCAGAGGACTCTTTGAGGAGAGAGCAGTTTTAGTGCTTGACAAATTGGCTCAGTGGTCTGGGGGGTTTTATGGCTTGCCGTGTTTACCGCTGTAACCTTTAGGGTTCTGCAAGAGAAAGGTGCAGACACAAAGCCTTTCACCCCCGGCTTTGACCTTTCACCCGACTTAGACTGAGCTGAGAACAGAATTGAATTAGCGGCTAAATGGATCAGGCACATCTGGAATTGCACTAAAATAACTACCAGCATGTTTCATCACAGAGATTAACCAGGCCTGTTTAATAGGACTTGTGTAACACAGTGTGTCAGATGTTAAATTGAAAACACTGGAGTGAGTGTTTTACTATTTTTTAAACAGAGCGCTACAGCCTCAGAAAAGCTAAATTTATTGTGTATGTGTCGACCAGAGTGGGACATAGTGGAGTGGGGGTTGGGGTGGAGTCGCGTGTTGCCACGTCTCCATTTAAGCAACAGTGTCAGTAATAATTCGAAAGTCATCTGTGGCTATTGGCTGTTTTTATTATTAATTAGCCATCCAGGCCCATTCATAAAGCAGGGGTGTAGCCCCCAGTGCACAGGCGTAATGATGTCCCTGGTGTGTAGTGATATTCAATTGCCACTCAGTTGTAGCATGCCATACATAATGCATTGTAATACATAAGAAGTCATTATGTTGGCTCATCATGTACATTATAGAGCAGGAATTATGAGTCACATATATACAAAATAATATTTGCTTGAAAGATGCTTTTTGTGTGTGTGCTTTAAATACACTGCGAATTTTCTTTGTTTTGTTTCTGTAATTGAAAATATGCTGGTCGCAAAAGTTAAAAAAAAAAAGAAGTTAAATATCACATGCATCATCACAATATTACACTTAATTGGTCTGTGTATGAAGGAGAAATGTAAAAAGTAGTGACACACTTCTCAGAAATTTAGTGCAGATTTCCAAAGGTTTGATTGATTCTCTTAAAACCTGTACAGGGCAAAAAAGGTGTTGTTCAAATTCAAACAACCTGTTTTTGCCTCAAGCCTGCAAGGAACAGACATTAGGAACTGGGCCATGAGTCAGTTTTTTATAGCGACTCTGGTCTCCAGCAGAGGTGCAGTGTTTGCTGGAAAGGAGAGACTACAAATGAGAGACTACAGGAACAGCTGGACACAACACACAGGAACTTCGAGATATTTGGTCAAATTGGTGATTTAACACCTGTGGAACAAAGAACTATTGAAAATGTTGTGAGAAGCTAAAAAAAAAAAACGTGGATTTAGGGTCTGAAGGTACAGGCCACTGTACCTAATAGGACACTACAGTTGTATTGTATCCAACTCATTGGATACAATACAGAATCTGTAATAATATTGTATTCGTTCAAACATCGACTGCATAATGGTTATTTTGTCCTGTACTTTTGTTGCGCTTGTATTTTGTCCTGTCTGTTCTTGTGTTGATCTTGGAAGGCCGTTGTTTCATTCCACAGTTCTGTGTTTATCGTTGAGATGCTAATAAACCTACTTGACATGAGAGACAATTTGTAAATCTGGCAGATTGCTGTACAAGAAGCGTAAATCAGTGAGTCAGTCAGTGAGTTTGGGTCCAGGTCATTAAGAATAATGTGAGCGGAGGCCAGCAGGGGGACAAGGGAGGGGGTACTCAGGTACGTTCGTTACTGACCATCTGGCCCTAGTGTACACTCTTAGTTTGCCTGGGTCCAACTGTGGTAAGGAGGCTAGCTATGCTAGTGCTAACCAGTGCTATTTTGGAAGAAAAGGGATACTGCCCAATGCTGGTGCATGCTAATTACCATGCTAACACAGTGCTGTATTGGCGATCCTTTTGCCTTCTGAATTTTGCCACTTGGAAATACTTTTAAAGGCAGATGCTTACACTCCTTCCTATAGCAGTCGCTCCATCATGCATGAGACAAAAGGAGCTGCTCTGTATGCAGTAAAGGCAGTCAAGAGAAAGGAGAGTGCGAGTGTTTGGGTTCAGCCAGGCTCCGGTGAGACAGAAAGTGGTGTTATCACTGATTCTGGATAATAAGTGGGCCTTAGCCTATCTGCCCGCCAGCAGAATATCACACCTCTGCGCTCGGGAAGAAGATGACGATAGGAGCTCACGGACAGAAGCTCATATCAGCTCTACAGACTGGTGACGGTGCCAGAACGATATGAGCAGGATGTAAAACATAGAGGAAACAGTGTTAAAGTGTGATTCACTTCTCCTAACCTCTCCGTTTTAGCCGTGAAAGGTGTTTTATTCGATTGCTCGTCTCTGTATTTCAGCCCTGTGGGTGGGGGCTGGGCTGCTGTCTGGAAGAAAGCAAACCTCTGTATACAGGCAGAGCTGGATTATTTTATGTGGTCAAATTTCTTATTTACAGAATCTAGTGAGCAACAGAAGCTGGAGGAAGAACCCTCAAGAGGAACCAAGACACTTATGGGGAACCTATGGGTGACTTTAGGAAGATGACTAATAACAGGAGGGAGAAGTGTGCAGAAGTGGTGTCTGTAACAGCAGCTTCTGCTGGAGTCTTTGTGAGTAGTTGTTTGCTCAGAGGGTGGGCAGCACATGCAGGTTTTTCAGGATGGTCAAACCTTGACCTGTATGGACTCAGTCTTGACTTGGAATCGACCCAACCAAGGTCTCTCGCTGCATGATTTCTAATAAGTCTGCATATTCATGTATTCAAGTAACTCCATCCTCATGTAATAATGCATCAGGGAGATAGATTATCTCTCTCTCTACCCCTCAGGGGGGGTTCAGTTTAAGCCTTGTGAGTCTTTTGTAACTCACCTGCTTAGTTATTTCTAACCAGACTTTATAGAAGGTCTGTTATCTTAAGATAACAGATGGGAACCGGTGCTTATGGAACGGAAGGGATGAGATCATCATGCTGGCTTGAACATTCATTCGCAGAAAGTTCTTAACAAAATGTGGGGAAATGAAAGTCCATAGTCGTTTGGCTTTCATGGAACCTCTTGTGAGGTCACAGCACGTTTGTCTGTGCTTTTGGCAACGCAGTACATTTGGTCTAGCTGCTTAAGTTTCCACTGTATGTAAAAGTTGTATCATGACTATTGTCAATAATGCAAAGTTCTGAAAAGGACGAGTCGACTGGCCAAGTTTGACCATAACTCATCATTAGTCATTGGCTTCGGGCTACAGGCACAATAAACTTGTCTCTGCTATGAAGACAAAAAGCCCTGTAAAGGGGGAAAGTCCCTCTGGAAGCTCATCATAAAAGAGCACAGTAAATGGGGTGTACGTTTGTGTGTGCACTCGCTTAATGGTTGCCTCTTGAAAGAGCAGGGCGGGAGTTAAAGATTGAAGGATTCCTTTGTCTGCATTTCGTCTTTTCTGTTCCCTATCTCCGGCTCACCAGGCTGGCATTCGGAGTGGGTGTCGGAGCCGACAGCCGAACCATTGAGAAGATGGTGAGACTGGTAAAGGCACAAGGTCTCTCTGCTGAGAAGGAGTCTCCGAAAAAATATGTGACGTCAGGAACATGCGGAGAAAGAAAGGCTTTGAGAACACTGAGAGGACAAATGTGACATTTGACACTTCCGCATCTTAAACGTCTTTGTATATGAAGCACCATTCGAAAAGTATGCAGTGGGGTTCTGGGGGTACATAAAGAGTGTATTCTTACTGAAGTTCATACACGATGCAGAATGAATAACTGCGCAGGCTGGCAGATCGTAATAGTTTGCCTTGCAAATCAGTGTTTTGCGCCCGAGAACAAGCTAGCAGTTTGTCGAAGCTGCAGAAGTAGGACCCAGATTTCTCCTACAGATGTCTTGGGGCAATATTATGACCATACACTTAGACCACATTGAAAAGAGCATAACGTCTTAGGTAAAGAGCTTTAAAAAAATGTTAAACCTCAGATACCATTGCATATGGATTAAGGCTGGACAATTTAATCATATTAGAGTCACAATGTCAGTTGATTTGAACTGAGGACAACATTTGCACTAGTATGAGCTGTTTCTTCCCTTTCAATGATGGTCATACCACTTGAGTGCTAATTTCTCATCCTTGTGAAGAATTATCACAGTGCTAAACTTGACTGGCTGATACCCCTCTTTCTACAAGGCAGTTGGTCCGAATTCGTAGCCGAGGCATGATCTCAAATCAGTTTTGACAGTAAAGAACCTGCTCTTGGCCTGAAAAGAGTGCCACCAGCACCATGTAGTCCAAAGCCAGTAGCAACACTTATAAAGAGATGTGTTGAAATGTATTGAACTTTGACCGCTGTGCGCCATGACGCATTTTCGTGCGACCGAGAGAATCAAAGCATCGAAGCGGGCCAGAGTTCCGTCTGCCCTGTCTAAACACGCATACACTCAAACACATGCACAAAGCGGGTATGGAGGAAAAGCTAATCTTAAGTCTCTGAGTGTCCAGAATCTACAAAGCCCACCGCATATTCTTTCTTGGTGCTAACAGAGCTAGCGCCGGGATGGGCGAATTTAGAAAACCACGCCTACTTTTGCGCTGAGCCCTGTGGCAAGCACGGCATGTTCTTGCTGTTTTTGGAGAGGAAGCGCAAACCTCGCGCCAAGCGCAGCGCATGTCGCATTCGTTATGAAAGTGGCTTAAGTCTGCTGTTATTGTTGATATCCTTACTGCTAGCTTCCCTGGGAGATGTATACAAACTCGGAGGAGAAATAATTTGTCTCTTTGGTGGTTTTTTAGCAAACGGGTTCTTAGAAGGTTTTCAAGTAGAATCAACTGTGAACCTGCACAAGTGTTGGTGGAAAGGGGGTGTAAATACTTTACGATTTAAATTAACAAGGTGCTTTGCATAGCAGTAGATTCCAAGCCATGATCATCAGTGGCCAGCTTGAACTACAGCTGCCATAATAATTGCGCACCACTGTTATCCTGGAGCTACCAAACCTCACAGGAGTACCAGCAATCCTAGCTGTATTATTTAGATAAAGTAATTCCAGTCATTATTAAGTATTTGTCCAAAAACAGCTGATCTGAACAGAGCTTTAGTTTGTCTGGCACTTTAAGTGTATCTGAGCACATTGCCAGCTCTTGGTGGTGATCGCTGTTCTACATCTCCAGTCATAACTGTAATGAATATACACACTGTCTGCAAAATGTGCGAGACTGCTGTGACTTCTCAGCAAGTTTCTTCTCAGAAGTCTGTGGACATGTTCGCTCAGTCCCTTGTCCCTTCAAAGATTCATCTTGCAAGCAGTAATAAGATAACATTGCTTGTATAGTAATGGAAATGTGCTTTAGATGGCGTTAGATAGGAATTTTTTATTCTCCTATCTGTATATAATTCTGTTTATTACCTGTATCTTGTCTTGTCACTGTCACCTTGTTGCACTGTAGAGTTCTGTCA
>JBBPDB010111595.1:0-19831 GCA_037974465.1 Brachypetersius altus
GGTGCCTAGCGGTCTTGGGGATCGAACCCGGACTTTCTGGTCACGGGGCGGATGCCTTAACCACTAGGCCATCCAACCGCCCTAAGTGTGTGTGTGTGTGTGTTTGTGTGTGTGTGTGTCTGTACATTCTCTATCATGTCCCACTCTGACATCTTTTATGGGCCTCTGTAAGAGAAAATGACTTCATACTCGTCTGCAGTACAGTGTAGTAAAAAACAAGTCTAGGATTTAATGGCCTTCATTTTAAAATATAAACAAGACTGTATTTAATCTGTCGCGTATTTTATGAACTGCACTGTGATCACCTGCTCCAGGTCTGATGACTAGTGGTCAATAAATTCAGTTTTGATCAATCTGATTGGTTGAGAAGTATTTTGCCTGCGTTTTGTTTAACTGCATCATTTTTCATTAGAACTATCAAAGTTTTCAGATTTTTCTGAGCACCAGGTTTAAGCAACGCTTTCAACTGATACCAATTCTTTACTTCAGCACATACAAATACAGACAATAGGCACATTAGATAAACTTATATTATAAGATAATATTAAGATAATACTTGAGCTGTTTTTTCACAGCTGTACCTGTTGGCAACTATAATAGTGGAAGAGCGGACCCTCAGACACTTCCCCTATTAACTGTTTTTCTTTACTTGTGTATTATCCTTTGACTTTTTGTTTTCTGACAGGGTTTGTTAAGGTGTGTAACTGATTTAGCAGTAACTTGGTAAAAAGCAGGTGTTGATTTTAGTATAGCTTTACAAGTATGAACAACAGATGTGGACTACTGAAGCACTGATGTATGCTGCTCTGGATGAGAGCGTCTGCTAAATGCTGTAAACAAACTATAAATATCCATAAACGAGTAAAATGCAATCTGGCAAAAAGGATGGGTTGTGATAGGCTGGAGCAACGGTTAATATAACAAGAACTCTCGTGATATTTTGAGGATCATCTCAGCTCTCCAGAGGAACCAAATCACAGCTGTAATGTTACACATGATTCTCTCCCCTTTGTGTTCTATGAAAAGTGACCATTTGTCATATGTGAACACATCACAGCACAGAGTATGAACAGTGAACCCATTCATCAAGTGAAGCAGTGGGTTGCAAGGAACACAGCGCCTGGGGAGCAGTGTGTGGGGATGGTATCTTGCTCAGGGTACCTCTGTGGCACCCCTAGCGGCCCTGGGATTTGAACCCACGACCATCCCCACACACTGCTCTGGGATTAGGCCACCAGCTGCCCTAGTGAGTTGCGTATAGACTCTCATATAGAAGCACACAGACCTACGCAGCTCCTCAATGAGAACTCAGAGGTTATGTAGCCAGGCAAGCAGGTGCAAGCAGCAGTCCCGTCTGTTCCGCCGTTACAGTTTGTTGTTTTTTCATCACATGGAGGTGGGATACTGACACATAGACTACTTGCTGCAGAGAGAGAAAGAGAGAGAGAAAGAAATAGGGAAAAACTGAAGTAAGGAGGGAACTGAAAAACTTTGATATTACTTCAGACTTGCTCAGCTGTATATACATCCATTATCTGAACCTGTTTTCCTATATATATATATATATACTTACTAGCTCACTGTGATTATGTCTAACAATTGTCTGCTGTTGCTTATTATTATTATTATTATTATTATTTTATTTATTTTTTTTATTATTATTATTATTATTATTATTATTATTATTATTATTATTATTATTATTATTATATTAGGCACCTATTTGTATGTCAACAGTATATATATATATATTTGCATCTAACAATATCATATCTAGCCTCACCAGCAAAAGTTGCACTGGCCAGAATTCCTGCACTGCTGTTAATGGCTCTCCTTATAGCTGAGACAGTGGTCTCTTCTGTAACGTGGGCGTTGGGCTCAAACACACTGTCCACTTTAGCTACCACGCTGCCTGCACTGAAAACACACACACAGGGCACAGAGGGCTGGTTAGCACCCTGCGGTTTGATTAGAGCATTTTAATTGGTGCAGAAGTAGTGAGGGCGCTTACCTCAGCTGCAGAACTGTGGAGTTTATGTAGCCAGAAATATTCCGTAAAGCATTGTTCAACTGAAAGAGAGGTGGGAGGGACTGTTGTTAAAATACAGGATTATCCAAATCGATCTCAGTACAAAACATACTGTGTGTGTAAATATACATTAAAATGGCAGCCCCAACTGCCCATAGCTCCAATTAGTGGTGACCTTAATGGACTAATCCATTCGACCCCTTACTTACCGACGCAACAATCTCAGACGCAATCAACCTGAACTCAGGAGACTGACGGTCATTCATCGCCTCTACAAACGTACGATTCACCCGCAGAGTGCCTGGGAACACTTTAGCTAAAGAGTGATAGACAGACAGATAGACATACAGACAGATACAGATAGAAAGACAGACAGATAGGCAGACAAAAAGACAGACAGACAAATAGACAGACAGACAGACAGACAGACAGACAGATAGCAGAAAAGAGAGTGTTGGTATATTTTACATTTGTTTATTAAAATAATACATTCAGTAAATAAACAGTAATTAAATGTTTGCGCACTTATTTTAGAAATGAACAAAACATGGATGCTTGAGCTCTGACAATTACCTTCCATACAGAGGCCCCCTGACAGGAAAGTTCCAGCCAGGCACACACAGGTGGATTCAACACACACACTGAGAGCTGGGCATGGTATCGCCGGGCAGGTAACTGGGAGAGATTATCAGAATCAGAACCAATTGCTTATATTATGACTGGACGGAGACACAGAGACAAGAACAGTATTAAATATAAACTCTAAATAAATTCAATTAAAAACTTTCTGGGGTATTAATACTACAGTAACTTACAGTTAAATAAATTACTAGTAACAAAAGTACTGGTAACAAAAACAATGGTTAAGACCTGATTGTACATAATAGAGATCCATAGTATATAGGTAATATTGATATAAGTAATGATATTTCACATGGTAAGACGATTGCACGTAATAATAAGATATTGCACATAATGCAATGATTTAGCTCACAGTAAGAAAAAGGCACAATACTGCACACGGTAAGACTATTGCATATAATAATAAAACACTGGAGCATAATACATGATGAAAAGCATAATGAAATGATTTAACTGTACAATTTAGTAGCATTATGTTATTGCACAGATTATTGTGTTGATTTGTGACAGAGGGATTGAGTCTTAAAAGACAGGGACTAGGGCACATTGGCATACCTGGTGGGGTTGTTGTGCGAATAGTAGAAGTGAGTGTTGTTCCAGTTGTAGCGTTGTTCATTGGAGTAGTGATGTTGACATTTGGCGGTGTTGTAGTGTTACCTGGTAAAGAGGTATTTCCTGCTGTGGTTCTGATAGTTGTTAATGTGGTTACATTTAGTGGTGTTGTGGTATTGCCAGGTATTGCAGAAATGGGTGTAGTTGTGGCATTGCCTGGTGCTGTAGTTGTAGTAGTTGTTGCACTGGCAAAAATGGGCGTAGTTGTGGCATTGCCTGTTGTAATAGTTGCTATAGTAGAAGTTGCATTGGCAAAAATGGGCGTAGTTGTAGCATTGCCTGTTGTCGTAATTGCTGTAGTAGCTGTTGCATTGTTAATAGTGGGCCTAGTTGTAGCATTGCCTGGTGCTGTAGTTGCTGTAGTAGCTGTTGCATTAGCAAAAACGGTCGTAGTTGTAGCATTGTCTGGTGCTGTAGTCGCTGTTGCGTTGGTGAAAATGGGCGTAGTTGTAGCATTGCCTGGTGCTGTAGTTGCTGTAGTAGCTGTTGCATTAGCAAAAATGGTCGTAGTTGTAGCATTGTCTGGTGCTGTAGTCGCTGTTGCATTGGTAAAAATAGGCGTAGTTGTGGCATTGTTTGGTGCTGCAGTCACTGATGCATTGGCAAAAATGGGCGTAGTTGTAGCATTGGTTGTTGTCATAATTTCTGTAGTAACTGTTGCATTGTTAATAGTGGGCATAGTTGTGGCATTGTCTGGTGCCGTAGTTGCTGTAGTAGCTGTTGCATTGGCAAAAATAGGCGTAGTTGTAGCATTGTCTGGTGCTGCAGTAGCTGTTGCATTGGCAAAAATGGGCGTAGTTGTAAAATTGTTTGTTGTCGTAATTGCTGTAGTAGCTGTTGCATTGTTAATAGTGGGCATAGTTGTGGCATTGTCTGGTGCTGTAGTTGCTGTAGTAGCTGTTGCATTGGCAAAATTGGGCGTAGTTGTAGCATTGCTTGTTGTCATAACTGCTGTAGTAGATGGTGCAGCTATAGTTGTTCTGCCTGGTGCCATACTGGTCTGGCTGATCACTGTGAATGATAAAACATCACGCATCGGTTGTTTTTACTAAGCATTTTGTCAATGTCAGTATGAGAAAAGAACATTAGTAAAGCTAAGACCATTCATTTTCTGTTATTTCTTGCTAGGGTCCCAGGGTCTACGGGTGCAAGGCAGGGACTTGCCTGGACCGGGTGTCACTCACACCTATGGTAAATTTGAAATCCCAATTAATCTAGGATTCGGGTGTTTAGACTGTGAGACAAACCCGGAGACCCAAGAAGAAACCCACGGCACCATGAGAACATGCAAACTCCACACCAGGACTCAGATTCAAACCCACAACCCTGGAGTTGTGAGGCAACAGTGCTACCCACTGCACCACCATGGGGCCAAGCTAAGAGCACTAATCAAATTTCTGCAGAATTAAACTGTTGAAATAAACCTTCAGAGTGGTTTGATGTGAAATTTGTTTCTTTACAGTGGTTGTGAAAAGAACAAGCGGTTGCAGTGTCTTCAATGCAAACATAGTCATTTTATTTACCATCGATCAGTAAACCTTCATGTGGCCTCTTGGTTTTCATATGTAATGCTGATATGGATGACATAGTGATAACATATGTTTTGCATTATATAACATCCTGGTATTTAAAACATGTTTAAGGCC
Source organism: Brachypetersius altus (assembly GCA_037974465.1). NCBI lineage: Eukaryota > Metazoa > Chordata > Actinopteri > Characiformes > Alestidae > Brachypetersius > Brachypetersius altus. The sequence continues at coordinate 4,930 of JBBPDB010111595.1, forward strand.
AAAACCTTCTCTCAAACAAACACGAGACTTACACAGTAATAAATACTTTAGAGTTTGGTTCCTATCACCAATACTGTGAACAGTTTTGACCCACTTTCATTTTCTCAACATTTACATTTTCTCAACTGAACATTTACACAGATTTTTTATGCTTTTATTCAGGTGTTAGTGGTCCCCTAATACAGGATTCAAAACCATGACCTCTTGGTTCAGAGGTAGGTATCCTACCACTAGGCCACCACCACCCTTGTTGCAGAATTACAGCCACTTAGAGCCAGTCCCACAATGAGATTTCCCGTGGACGTGCCGTTTCTGTGTCTGTAGCTTTAAATGATAATGAGGGGGAGAGAGGCGGGGCACGGTGGAGGGTGTGGGAGGGGATAGCTTGCGGCTATGGTTCAGCAAGACCAGCTCTGTGTTAGCCCAAGTTGAGGAAACAGACTTACAAAACTTTAGGAAATTGTGTTGTGCATTTCCAGATAAAATAGAATTAATCATCTGGTTCTTCAGAGGCTCGCATTAAGGAGCTAAAAAAATACATTGGTACATCTAAGCACCGAGCAACTGACATACAATCACATTGACAGTCGGTGGAGCTAATATTTTAAGGGACAGGCAAAATTCTCTGGGCGGGCGAAGCATGAGAAAGGAGAGGTAACCTTTCCCTGTATGACGACTTACGGGTCAAATTCCAGATCGGGCCATCTGAGATGTCCTTCTCTCAACGGCGGAGTAGAATGATCAAATCACTCTTTACACCTATCTAGCCACTGCAGGACCATAGGCAGGCTAGGGGAACTCGTATTATTGTTAAAAAATCTCATAAAGTGAAATGTTCATGCCATGGAACTTAATGTATATATCTGCATAATTACATTTCTTCCAGTGAAGGCCTGAAATGTTGGCTATAAACTATGCACATCCTACTTCTAGCATTGGACCTTGACTGACAATTGAGTTTTGAAAAGGGGCTCTTCATAAAACTCCTCTGTGGGATGTGGGGTGTCTATCAATCACAAATGCCACAGAAAAAGTGGACATAGCAGAATCACACAGAGCAGCTCTGTGTTGAGAAAAGATGATGAAAATGATCCGTCTAAGGAAAGTAAATATTGTGCGTTGAGGATCAAAAATCCTCCTTTTGGAGTTGAGGATCAAAAATACAATAAAGTGCTCTTCTCGTGTGCTAGGAATGATTAATTTAATATAATGGCCCTTTAAGGAAAACATGATGACTTAGTTTTGACATCCTTATTGCTATGAGTTGCCTGTTTTGTCAGATACAGCTGTTTATTTTCTCTGGTATCAGGTGAAATAGATGTAATAAACTGTGCATAGGAAAAGCCAGTTTTGCTTCCTCCAGTGGAGATTTTGGAGCACTTCTCTTGATTTGTAATTACAGCATTGAGTAATTTAAAAAAATAATTTTAAAAATATATCACCGTTAATCTATTCACAAAGATGGATTGGGAACTGGGTCTATACTACACAAGCTATGATGACTTTCACCTTGATATTTTAGCGCGATGGATACTAAGCCGAATTGCACTGTAGGAGTGAGAACGAGTCTTCGAACCGTGTATGTCTACTGTGAAACAGGGACGTCACTACGACAGAAAGACAAGGGGGGGCTTAGCCTTAGCCCCCAGGGTTGTAGGAAGGAATTAGCGTGTATAGAGGGCTGAAAACTTTTCACCAAACCTTTCCTTTTCCTTTCACGAAGTTAAGCAGTGAACAGTTATGGACACTCATAGTATTGTTCTGTTGAACTGAGTACAAACTGCGCTCCCAGAGAAATATTGCTAACGGGCTCCGGTTGCTACTCGCTAACAAGCAGCACCGTGTAGCTTCGCCTGGGTCCTAATGCCAGCCTACTACCTACATCATTTTAATTTAATTCAATATAGCTAGATTTATTATTTTTTATTTCAATTCATAGTCTTGCTTCTATTTGTAAAGTGAATATCTGCGATAATTAACGGCGCGTTAATGCCGTTAACAGCCCAGCACTAATATATATATTCACTAATTGTGTATTAAATGTATATATGTATATGTGTACACATTATATATAAAGAATATATACACACGTAACAAATATAAAAATGTATACACACATAAATACACTCATCAAACTTTATTATAACTGAACTAAGAAAAACTGTCCAGAATTCAACTCTCCCTATAAAATCATATAAGCAGCTGTCCAATCAGTAGCAGTATCAGGCTGAGTGAAGAGTGAAGGTGGCTAGGAAAAAACAGTTCCAGAGCGAACAGGGTTTTACAGGGTTTTACTGGAACGCTGTAGCTAAAAGCAGATTTTCCAGCTTCAGTAAAAGCTCTGAAGGGTGAACCAGTCACTGGAACAAGTTTGATTATTTCCATCATTTACTGTAAGCACTGATGTGAAGTATGATGGCATGTGCTAGTTAAGCACTTTGTAAACAAACAAAAGCCAGTTTCTTTCATGACCGGCCAACTTTTTCATGAGGTAAGCAAGGATGAGTACTGGGAGGGTTGCCAGAGATCAAACCCATTCTCACACTTCTTCCCCAGTTCAAGAAAAATACTGGTCCTTACCTTTGAACAACTTCTATTCTGAACATATTTAGCTTCAGTGTTCAACTTCATATTCATTAACAATTTGACACTTGTCAAATGCTGTCATAAACATTAACATGAGTGAAACTGTTTACCTCAAAATAAACCTGCTTAGTGTTTAACATGTCACCGTGAGAGCTTGTTGACAATTGAAACATTCTCTTTTAAATATAAACATCATGAAAAGCTAGGTGTTGCCTAGTCTCGTGGGATCAAAAAAAGCTGTAACAAGAAAACAAAACCCCCAAACTAGTTGCTTCCTTAATTAACATTTTTTTTAAATGATAATTTAGGTTTATTTTTACCATGTGCTATAGGTTCTTTGAACACATGTTTTCATGTTTAATTTAAGTTTTTGGGACTTTTCAGTGTAAATGATACGTACTTGAGCCTTCTGCGTTGTACCTTTAGGCTGGATTGTTTCCATGCTCAATTTGTTAATAAATGTATATTCCTACCCATGTCTAGCTCAAAACTTCTCAAGGTTGTCTAAACAGGGTTTACCCCACATTTGGCACATTATCAACCGCACTGAAGTGCAGAACCCTCTGAAATCCAAGACCTGAGTACAAGAAACCCACCTGCAGTTGTTGAATTGAGCATTGAGGGAGGGGTGGGGGAGATGATGGTGGTCGTGTTGTCATTAGCACTTGTAGTTGGTGCCATGGTGGTGAACATAGGAACAGTCACATTGGTGGTGATGTTGCCAGGAGAAGTGGAAGCATTGAAGAAGACTGTGGTTTGGTTGCTAAGAAACGGTTCTGTTGTGGTTGAAGCCGGTATAATCTCTGTAGTGTTTGGCCCTGTGGCAGGTGAGGGGCTCCCTGTTGTGCCCATAACCATGGTGGTGTTCACCGAAACTGTTGTGTTATCATTAGGTGGAGAACTTGGGGAGGGAATCACAGTAGTTGCTGAAGTGGAGTTTGTGCCGTTACCCGGAGAAGTTGGCTCAGGGTGGTTAGTCGTGATGGAAACTGTTCCTGCAACACCTGTCCTTGGACTAATCGGAACCTCAGTGGTGACGTTTATGTTAGTTTGGTTGGTAGTGAACTCTGGTGTTGTTGCCTTTGGTGATACTGTAGCTGTGGAGTTTTCAGTGGACAATGAGGTTGGGCTGTGTGGTCCTGTAACAGCTCCAGGGGTGGTGGGTGCGGTTGAAGAGGCGGTGGTTGCTCCTGTGTGGGCGGAGTGTGCAGAGACAGTGGTTGTAGGGTTCTGGGTAGATTCTAACATGAGAGCTGTAAACACACAAAGGAAATCAAGTAAACATCAGATAATACTGTAGAGTCCAAATAAGTAGCAAGACACAATAAATGTTTAGCAGGTTGCTTATGTTGTTTTGAGAACATGGTGTCTGCGTTGTGTGTATATATACACACATACACGTTTGTATAATAAGGTTGAGGTTAGTTAAGGTTAACAGGGTGGCGAATCCGTCATTGCAAACCTGTTCTGTTTACACAACGACAGTCTAACCTGGTGTACCGTTCCAAACCCTAACCCTAAACAAACTGTGCTACATTGCAACGTTTTTTTCGCAGCAGTAGATTGGCTTGGCTCTTACATTTATATATAAACTAAAAGTTAGCTGCTCATTGGGATCCATGTTTTTTAATAGCTGACGATGTGTTGAGTGCTGGTAACTTTGTTATTTTGTGGGTGGAGCACAGACTGGTCAATAGCAGATTACTCTTCAAAAGGTTAAAAGGATCAGATTGTTAACTAGTAAATACAACTTCACTCCTTTCAAGGCTTACCAGATGACGTCCACCACAGAAAAAAGGAGGGTGTGGCAGACTAGCAAAAACAAATATTAAATTTTCTTTGCTATATTCAAAAACACACAGATAGTATGGAAATGTATTAGGCATATTTTTTATGGTCACATTCAAATTCACAGCTTGTTATTATTGCAAGGGTGAAAAGACACCTGTGTATCCTCTAGAATCTGAGTTGACACCACTAAGGAACTTGTGACTGTCATTGCTAATTAACCTTGTGATTACCAGCAGCTCTAATAAAACTGACACTGAAGGGCCAAAAGTTTCCTGTTTTTGCAGGAGTTCCTTGTTTGTATGCAGGCAGTATAATCTTACACTCTGACTCAGTCTAACGGGCTGAGAAGTAGAGAGAGCCAGGCAGGCCATCATTGTTCTCAGCTGGCAGGATAAAGGTTAAAAAAAAAAAAGAAGTGGACACATAAAGACGCTCGCTCTCTCTGTCTCTCCCTCTCTTCCTCTGTCTCCCTCCCTCTTTCTCTCTCTCTCTCTCTCTTTCTCTCTCTCCCTCTCTTTCCCTCTGTGTCTCTCTCTCTCCCTCTCTTTCCCTCACTACCAAGCACACATGAGTCCCGTGAGTCAACAGTTAATTTGATTATTTTCCAGAAACACACTGTGATATAGTGTGTCAAGGTTTATTGCCTAGTAACCACAATGCAAAGATGGATTAAAAGGAGGAGAAAAAAATGAGCTTGGGAACACTCCCACCTGTCAAAAGCCTTTCTTCATTACTATTGTCTCTCGTACAAAGTACACACACCCAGGGAAAATTAAATATACATAAACACACGCACATGTACACATACATACACGGATGTACGCACAAAGTTTCGTTTTCATCAGTAGACCTACTTTATGTCCACATATAAAAAACTTTTGTGAGCTTGCCATCTTCCCACAATTCATCTGACCAAGTCACCCTCCTCCATTGCTCAGTGGCCTAGTTCTGATGATCACATGCCCATTGTAGACGTTTTCAGTGGTGGATGGAGGTTAGCATGGGTACTCTGACCGGTCTGCAGCTCTGCTGCTCCACATGCAGCGAGCTGTGATGCACTATATGTTTTGAAACCTTTCTAACAGAGGCAGCGTTTAAGCAGTTTATGCTACAGCTCTTCTGAGAAAAACATTACCGTTCTCTGTAAAGCTAATCTAGGTTACCTTCTCCATTTCTACAGTAACTATGTTAATGCTGAGGAACAGGTGGTGTTGACCAGGTACAATTTGATTAATAACATATAAAAATAATACTTTTTATTGTTTTTATACTGTTTACATGCCAGCTTTTTCAGTTTTTGGTACTAAAAATGTATCCATATCAATATTGTCGCACTAGGGGTGGATCTACCCAGAATTCTGGTCATTAGTTCAGGTCATGCTAAAGATTAGACGTTTGGACATTTTTGGTCATATTCCACTGGCACATGGTGAATGACTCCTACTGAACCACAGTGCTTATGTTTATTTGTCATCTCATGCTCAACATTTTCAGGGGTTTTATTAACCCTTTCTACAGAAGCGACGAGATCCGTGTGAGGTAGTTTGTTTTTTTGTTATCTCTCTGGGTGTTTGCTTATAAGATGAAGGCATGCAAACATAATTTTCCTCTATTTGCAAGATAATCTTCTTCCTGATGCTTTATGTACTGTGAGACAGCCACTGTTGTACACAAAGACAGGCAAATTCCCAACTACCTTCATGAACACTAACTGTTTTAACCACCAGTGCAGGAAAGGATATAAAAACTGCAGTCAGCTAGGAACATGTAAGAATGAGTACATATAAAGGAAGAATGGTTAGTAAGTATTAATAAGACAAGAAAAGCAAGAAAATGAAGAAGTGTCCATTAAAATGCAGTAAGCACAGTTCAGCAAAACACAAAAGACAGACTGTACACTCTAGGTATGAACACTGGACAGGCAGACCCACAACACACACACAATAACATTTTAAATATATGTAAAAACAAGACCCTTATACTCTAACACTACAATAATGTTGCGTGAGTGTCCACTGGCAAACTAGTAGGCTTGTTATATATCTATGTGTGTGTGTGTGTGTGTGTGTTCATCATGAAATGTAATCTTGGATGTACTTCTATGCATCAGCTATTCTAATATTTATTACGTGGTTTAACCCTTAGAATACTGATCCGTTGGCACGGTAGTGCTAAATTGTTGCCGGTAGTGCTAAATTGTTGTCATGTGGCCAAACAGCTCCTTATATGGAAGTTCCCCCGAAAGAAAACAGTACTTGATCATTTTAAACTATATAAAAATATACATGGTGTTCAGTGTACATCAAATGTAGAAACAAGGTCATAGTCAAAAATTTATTTAACTGAAATAATTCCATATCAATCAATAATCAGTTTCCCTGCTGGTTAGCGATAGCTTAGGGCGTGTTCACACTTGGCATCTTTTTGGACAAGAAAAAGTTGACAACGGCGCTTTTTTAGCAAAAAAAAGCTGCCAGCGTTCGGATACAAAAAGCAGCCAAGCGCGTCTTTTGTTGCTATAACAACAGCTGCAACAGTAGCCTAGCGCTGTGTGATGCAAAAATGTCGAGTAAGAGAAAGTTGGCTCTTGCATTGGCTTTTAGAGTTACCGGGGAGGAGAATGTGGGTTCACATGGTTGGATGATGCATGGCTTGTGGAATATTTTAGGCACACAATAGTCAGTTTGAAGACCTGCTACAAATCATTGCACCATCGATTGCAAAAACGCAGACAAAATTCAAACTGCCAGCGTCTGTTTTACATTATAACCCTATTGAGTAAACCGTTTTTTCAAAAAAGTCCTGAGCGCTTTTTTAGTTTATCTAACGGCACCGTCTCCATTTTTTCTTGTTGTTCTGGAAACGACAGGTCTCGCTACTCGCTTGTCATTGGTCAGCTGTCAAAAAGGCACTTGACGTAGGGCATTCTTTTCAGAAAAGTTGAACTTTTTTCAACTTGAAAAGACGCTCTGAGCTGCAGAAAAAGACGCCGGCGGTGGCGTTTAAAAAAACGCTCAGGACTTTTTTGAAAAACAGTTTACTCCATAGGGTTATAATGTAAGACAGACGCTGGCAGTTTGAAAAAGACACTAAGAGTGAACATAACCTTAAGGTCCACACAGCTTAAAGGGAGGGAAGGCCACCTCACAGTGTACAACCCTTGGTCTGAACAGGCCTATTGTGGGTCAAAGGGCACCTCCCTCTCTGCATCTGCATCTGTTGCTATACTGTGTGATCACACATGCTGGGTTTACAGGGTCTCGCTTATTATATAAGGGATTATGATCATGTCACAACTACAGTGAGGTATTACACTGCCGGATTATATAACGTGGAATTATTTACTAGCATTATTAAAGGAGCAGCTCGGCCCAACACGCTCATGAGGCTTATCGTGAACCGCAGCTAGAAGCTACCAGGTCGTGCTGGTTATCCAGTTTCAATCACTGTTGGCAGTATTTGCATTCTGGACAATGCTGCATAGTTTACAGGTGTTAAAACAGAGATTGGCAAAATGTATTTTGGCTTTATTTACATCTGTACAGGGTGTGGCCAAATAATGCCATATCTCTCAGTCACCAATCGACAGCTCCTTTAAGCCAACAGCAAGGCCTTTCTACATTTTTTTTTGGCCTGGATACATTGCCAGTATTTTTTAAAGAGGTTTTAAAATGAGTTAGCAGCTGAGCAAATGTTGATTCTTTCCCATCCGGATTTCTTTTACACATGAAGGCTTTCTCGCTTTCCAGCAGCAAGACAGTCAATATTAAGCGAGGTGATATCTCCACATGAGAAACATGCCTGTTCATACGCTTGCTGTAATGTCAGTCAGGGGCCACACGATAAGAAAAACAGTCAATTTTTTAATCTCGCAAAACATTTGCATATCCACTTTTCAGCAAACAGCTTTTTAGCTCCGCCCTCTCCCCCTGTATCTGATAATAAGATACAAGAAAAAATAAGGCTGTGGACATATTAAAGGGCGAATTTGCATATTGCAAACATTTGCAGGAAGATGTAAAGCTGGAGACGCAGTTTTATGGCGATCATGCAAAATAGATTAAACAAACACCCCTAATGGGAAAGTACTGATTCTGACCGGTGAGTCCAGCAAGTTCAGTGGTGTCCAGTCTTAGAAAGCATTGTGAAAGGTTCAGAAAGTGCTGGAACCTGTGAATTGAGCCTTATTATTGTTATTAAAGGGGACTCCATCCACCAACCGCTGGGCCCTGTCACATGGATGAGAATGATGGAGAGTTGCCATGGAAACCGCTTGCTGGTAATGTGACTCAGTTGGAGAGAGAGGCCAATACTCTTCTTTCCCCAGTCTTCTCTCGTCGAGAATCACTGTGTGTATACGTGTGTGTGTGTGTGTGTGTGTGTGTGTTTGTGTGCGTGCACACGAGTGTGTATGGGGTGAAACTTCTGCTTATGAATGAATCACTGTGCGTGTATGTGTTTTGTGTGTGTGTGCTAAGGGCAGAACGACCTTGGAGCAAGTCTGCCCCTCCATCACACACACACACACACACACACACACACACACACACACACACACACACAAGAACACGAGCGGGACAGATCCTTGCCGGAAGCGCAACAAATGGTAAATTGTTGTCATACGGCAAAACAAGTCATTATATGGAAGTTCCTCCAGTTTGTGTTAATGCTCAAGGTGTCAGACATCATGCTGAGATTTGTTTGATACTCGCATGTCACCTGGAACCAAAGTTATTGTCATTTTGAAAACACTTTTTCTATCATTTTATACGTTTTATAATATTTTTTAAAAATTGGTGTTCACATGCTTCTGGATTGCTTTCGGTTCCATTAGCACCTAGAACTCTCCGGACCCCCTCCCTCTGCGGGTTTTCCCCACCCACTTGTGGGGTTAACCCACATAATAAATATTAGAATAGCTAATGCACTGAAGTACATCCAGTATCATCAAACTTTGTTTGTATGATGCAATGGAGATCTGAGATCTGAGGGCTTTTTATGTGGCTGAAACTCATTATATATGTTTGCCTTATTGTGTGCATGCCCTCACAATAAAAAGATAAAACACCGCTTTCTGTTTTCAAAATTGGATATTAATGGTGTTCTTCCAGCTCTACTCTGCCCTTGACTTTTTCTGCCATGTTTTCAGACTCCGCAACGAAATGCCATGCCCCCAGACACCACATGTGTAGTCTGCAGAAACCTTTCACACAATGAAATTCTGACATCTTGGACGTTTGATGTCTCCTCACAAACACGTCTCTCCGTCAGAAGCCAAGTTATGACTTTATAAGTCACCTTTAAAGATTCCCCTGCATTTCCTCACTGTTGGGTTCTATCCGTTTTATCGGGAGCAAAGCTCAGTTTAAGAGCTTTGAAACATCTGTACTATAATATTTACCATTATTAACGTCTATAAACTATGCCGTTAACGACTCCAGATTTTTTCACGTCAACTAGTCGGTCAGCAAAATCATCACACACGCCACGGAGGAACAAAGGCGTCCAACATTGAGCAACTTTTATTAAAGTTCTCTGTAACATTAACAGTCAATGTGACAATTAAAAAAAACAAAACAAAGACTGAAACCTTGAATTTTCTGGTCAATTTAAGCGCACAACAGAGAGTGGGAACAGCTTAAGCTGCAGCAGAACGACTCCCTGCAGTGCTAGCGTTAGCCATGTTAGCTAGCGGCGTTCAGGTGCAGAATGCCGATACTGTTACTGTACTTTAACACAGACTTGCAGGTTTTGCTGGTCTCCGTGCTGTTTGGATGTCTAGAGTGACGTATCTCCACACATGTGATGTGTGTCTCTCTTCTCTGCTGCATATCTATAGTGTTGTGATTTCGTATTTAGATTCCACTTGTGCCCATAGATTGCATTTCGTACCCAAAGGGTGGCAGAGAGAAATGAAAAAAACATGACTTCTTTCAGGGGGCGTCGACTTGTGCCTCTGTAGCCGACTTTTGTGTTAATGCCCTACTATAAACACTGACTTGTATAAAATTTGTAAACTTTCTTTGGTCTTCTGCAGACCACCACATGTATAGGGAATCGGTTAGGAACAGAGAGTGATAAAATTGATAGGAACCAGAATTGATCCAGTTCAAATACACCCATTGCGTATTTTATATTGAGGCATTTTTGCAGAGTCTTACTGGTTTTATATGGACTTTATATATTTTTTGTTCATGTCTCTGTATTTTTGTGTGTCTTTGCAGTCAAAGCATATGAAGTTTCCTCCAGGATCAATAAAGATTTCTGCCTTTCCCGGGTCTATTTTAGGCCTGAGTACAGGGGTGAATGGGTTTGAGGAGTCCTGTGTGTGTGATGTATGAGAGGACCATGCAGTTCACCCTTTAATTTATCAGCGTTACTGTTTAATGACCTCTCTGTATTCCTGCATCTCTGAATCTGAGAACTGGGGACAAATTCAAATATGAGAAATACTTCACTCATAAAGTTAATACAAGACACAAGTTTAGCTTTGTCTTTCCCAGGAACGAGATGGACAGTAATTTGTCATAACAAGAGTGGGTGTGCATGTGTGTATGTGTGTGTTTGTGTGTTAGAGAGAGAGAAAGACAGAGAGAGAGAGGCCCTTAGGTCAGTGTTTTCCGCAGTCGTGGGCCGCTACATCAAAGACACAAGTTTGACGCCAGGCTAGAGTGTATCTGATGGCCGCAGACAGCTTTCACTTCCATCTGTAACACACCTGCCTCTCTCTCACACACACACTCACACTCACACACACACACACACACACAAACCCCCTTTCACAGTCTCTCCCACACAGAAAGGATTATTTATTATCTCACTTGACTCCAAAGCCCCTTAAACTCTAGGGGTAGATTCCATTCTCCTTTGCTGTGTAGTCCAGTCCACACTAGCTTCTTTCAAAACTACTTAAGTATGGAATTGGTCTTTTAAGTTTTATCTGTTATAATACTGTATTCAATCAAACTCATACTGTAGATTCTGAACTGTCCTGTTTTGTTGCTCTCTCTTTCACTTCTTGTCCTGCCTGCACTTCTTGTGGTGTTTCTGATTCTATTCTTGTGTTGCTCCATGGTTCTCGAGGAACACTGGTTCCTTTCACTGTGTACTATATGTATATGATTGAAATGACAATAAAGCCTACTCCACTTAACCTAGCTTGACTAAAGTGCCCATATCATGGTTATGTTTTAAATTCTATATAAGATTATTTTTATATAGAGAAAATGTAGAAATGAGTTCTTCAATGATACAGTTAAAGCCCCTTAAACTGCATTTCTTTCAGGCCTCTCACCCTCCACTCCAGCCCCTATACCTTCCTCTCCATCTAAAATATGGATCCATAGGACAAAGCCTCAACCCATAATAAAGCTATAAACCCACTGTCTCTCGATCCATCCATCTTTTTGTAATCCTTCTTTCTATTTCCTCTCTTTCCTGCTCTATCTGTGCACTCTAAATGGCTCTTAGGTAACAGATGGCTCCCAGGAGCAAAAGAACCCGGAAGAAGAGCTCACACACACAAACACACACACACACACGCACACACACACACACTGTCATATCCTATTAAAGCATAGCCAACACATGGCTTCCAATTAAAGAGGCAGATTTACAGTCTCTAGTCTAATAGGATATGAGAGATGGAGAAAGAGAGAGAGGGAAAGAGAGAGAGGGAGAGAGGGAGAGAGAGAGAGAGAGAGGGTGAGAGGGAAGGAGAGAGAGAGAGGGTGAGAGAGAGCAAGCCACAGAAAAAGAGAAGGAGAAAAGGTGCAAAATGAGAGAGAGAAAAAGACAGAAAGAGAAAGAGAGAGAGTGAGAGACAGAAAGAGAAAGAGGGACAAAGAGAGAGAAAAGCACAGAAGACAGGAAAGAGTCTGAGAGAAAAGAAAGAGAAAGATGGAGGGATAGAAACAGAGAGCAAGCTTAAAAGAGAGATAGAGAGTGATGGAGAGAGAATAGATAAGATAAATCTTTATAGTCATTGTCCCTTTTCCATGGAACAACGTAATTTAAGGTGCAGTCATAAAGTTAAAGTATATAGTTATAATAAACTAAAGAATAAGACAGAGTTAAATAACAAGCAAATAGTAATAGTAGTATACAAATTATATACAAATTGCACTGGTAGGGAAAAGGGAGGGAAGGAGAAAGAGAGAGAGAGAGAGAGAGAGAGAGAGAGAGAGAGAGAGAGAGAGAGAAAGAAATGAGGGCAAGGAACAAACATAAAACTAATGGGCCTTACCAAGAAACAATGAATCACGAAGAAGGAAAACAAAACTCAAGACTCACTAAACAAACAGAAACTCTGATGAAGTCGATTCGTTCTCAGAGTAGATTAATTAGCTGTGCTATAGGAGAGGAGAGAGAGGCTTTACTGAAACAAAGCTTCATTAACCTACAAATACACAGATTAGTATTACCCCACTATGTCCAGATTACTGCTCCGTCCAACACACAGACTAACAAGCCTCTTACTTCACAATCTCACAGGAACACACGCGCACACCACGACCTGACGCCCTTCGGACTCCGCATACAAATAATACAAAACATGCAAAAATAATAACACTCCTACTAAAATATACAGGCTATATTAGTTTTACTATCAAACCGAGAGTTTCGATCATTACCAAAATCAAGGCTGATTGTTCCTTTTTTTTTAATCGTATGAATTATTATTCAATAACTACTCAGAAACGTTGAGACTAATCCTTACATGTTGTAGTTATGAGAGTAAGGTGGACCTGACTGTAAGGTGTTAACCCTTAAAGAGCAATCAGACTGATTTTCCAAATGTCTGCATAATTATATCATTAAGATGTAAATAAAAGTCACGTAGAGTGGTCTGATGCCCCATTCTAGAGCAGGAGCATTTACAGTGATGGTGAATGAAACCATTCACCTGAATGTTTCTTAAAGCCCCCTTGGAGAAAGCTGTCCCGTGATATTGTTATAAATATGCTGTCTGATGTCTGAGACCTTGTTTTATGATAAGATCTTTTTAGATGGTTACAACATGGCTAAATGGTATATGCGGACCACTGACAAAGTGTTTTTACCAAGACAACTTTACCATCATCACCATTACAGAACACACGGGCAGGTATGTCATAAGATGGAACAGGCAGAAATGAAACAGTGGCGCCACATTTAAATATAACGTCAAAGATTATGAGTATGAGAATGAATTTAATTCCATCTCTGACACACTGAGCCCAGTTCAATAAGATTAATGATGCTGTCTTCGTAATGAGATGCTCTGGCAGTTGGCCAGTGTTATGATCTCCATAATATGCTCACGTAACAGCATTGTGTAGGCCAGGTAGATTCATACGTGTAGATCCATTGGTCAATTTGGAGAGTAAATATAATGGGTGTATTGGCACTGTATGACGCTCAGTTCCTATCACCACCATTTAAAGAAATCCAATAGGCCTGTTTCTCTAAAGCAACCCAAATGGCTATAATGTGGATGTTTAGAAAAATCAATGGAATTCCCATTTTCCCTTTTAAAGGTGGACAGAAAAAAACAATCTGAGAAATGGGAATTCCATTGATTCACTTATTAGTCCTTGAGATGAATGACTAAGCAATGAGTCTACAGTTTAAGGGGTTAATAGGTCAATTATATAGCCCAGTATGGAACGCAGTCTGTGAATAAGGGCCAATGAAGGACATTCTTTCCACATTCTCTCGTGTTTCAGTCTCTCCTCCTCTCTCACGCTGACACGGCCCTCGCATAACTCCTGTCCTTCTCACAATTGTATCTCCATAACGTCAGACCGCTGGTCCGTTACAGCAGGGCCTTCAAAGATTTAACTGTGTAGCCATATCTGAGCATATCTCTCCCAAAGAGACATATAAGCTTTACCCTCCCTTTTACACTCTGCACCTCCGCCAACTCTCCACCAGCACATACACACACACACACACACACACGCCCCTGTATAGTGGGCAGCAGCAACCAGCAGTGGACATGGCGCCAGACACAGAGGGGAGACTTGACCCTCAAGGCTGTCTTTCTATTTATGTTCTGAAGGTTTTATGCCTGCCACAGACACACACACACACACACACACACACAGACACACACACACACACACACTTTATTAGAAGCAGAGACTCAGCCTAAGGCAGGATTTTTCACGTTAGCCTCGGCAGCCTGTGCAGCAGTCAGCATCTTCTCTGGCCAGGACTTCTCCGGCCCTCACTCTGAAAGAACAGGGGTCTTTTGAGGACAGTTCACATTAGAATCAGCACTGATACTGACCTCGTTTGACAAAGTGAATATTGGTCAGACTGGACCAAACCACATTCAATGATGGTTCTTGATCATGGTCATTATAATATTGTAATACTTCCATTAATGTTTGGACAAGTTGAAAAACGTTTCCATGAAAATAATAATTAGGTGACTTCTAGTATTGGTGGAGGTAGCTCAGTGAGTAGGCTACTTGCCTCCAGACCAAGCGGTCACAGGTTCGAATCCTACCTCCAGCACACCACCACTGGGTCCCTGAGC
>JBBPDB010111606.1:0-19824 GCA_037974465.1 Brachypetersius altus
TATTTCACATATATATGAGGAATATATGGTATGGGAATATATTGTTTAAAATATATTTATAAATAAATTTTTTTCTTTGACAACATACATTCCAATATACTGCAATATATTTAATTTCCGTATGGGTAGGCCTTTATTAAAGCATATATTTTGATGTTTGCCCCAGTATAGAGTATCACACATTATAAATTGCTATAAATGTTTTTAATTCAACATTTGGAACAAACTGTTTCAGGAATAAAATACAATGAAAAGTCAAAAAGTTAGAATAAATGAGGAAAATAAAATAATGGAAATCCAATGTCATCCAACGACCAGCGGTTTGTTTGTGACCCATGCAATTGAATGTAACTGACGATACACATGAAATGCTCTGAAAAGTACATGGTGAGGACATTTGTAACTGATGGTGATACACAAATGCAATATACTACATAGTTTCTGAAACGGGTGGCAGGCATATTTCTTCGAAATGTGGTACTGATCGGTACTGATTGGTAGGTCTTGAGCTTTTATGTTAGATAAGGAGATGATGTTGCTGGTGCATTCCTAATGATCACGCCCTCCCCCCCCACCCCCATCAAAATTATATCTTACCAAACTGCTGAGCCAACAGAGCTAAATGGCTTTAAATCACCACCAGCTTATAATGGAACAAGAAAAAGTTGAAGTGTGGCCCTAGATGTTCTACGTTGTGCATGAGTCATTTTTCTGCACTTGTAGAAGCTGCCTGCAGCGATGCCAGTCGTCTCCCTTGTCATGCTGGTTGACCTCAATACTGATGGCATAATTCTTCTGCTTTCTTTCTTTACATTCCTCCAGGCTGTTTGCTATACAGTGTCTTTTGTCTGATTTAAAGTGTCCCTACAGGAATTTCTCCCTGTGTCGTCCGCAAGGCATAACTTTATATTGCTTATGTTAAATCATTTTTTGTCCATACGCCATCTTCAATGAATCCAGCTTCGACGGCAGAGCTACTGTCAGTTAAATAAAAGTGAGCGAAAGTAACATCAGTGCAATACTGGATGGAAAAAGGAGCTTTGCCGGGCGAAGTGGGACAGCGACTTTTGTCCTCATTAAATGGACCACTGCTCAGGCTGCTACTGGCTGAACTGCTGGGTCTACAGCCATGGACAGATGACAGAAGGCTGTCAAAAAAGCTCCTCCAGGAGCTGATAAGGAATTTGAATACCTCCATTGTGTACAGCAGTTACGGAAAGAGACTCCTCTTATGGCATATGGCACATACTTGAGACATCGCCTTCAGGAGATTGTCATTAATTGTGATTAATTTGCAATTAGTTTGTCTAACTTTCTTAACCTTTGGATGTAAACCCTATCACTGGGTTCATGATTTAGTCTTCTTTAACCATCCTTGTAACAATTGAATACTTTTTGTTGGTTTTTATAAACACCAGCTTCTCTAGCCTGGAAGATTCTCTACCAACTAACATAATAATAATAATTACTAGAATGCATTTCCACAAGAAAATGCAAACTCGTGTTATCGCTAGGTGGTTTCTAAGGTGTAGCTGGCTGGTTATTATTGTAACTGTAAAAATTCTGACTAAGCAAAACATGACTGGCTTCTCAAACCAGCGCACTATTGACTCGTTCTGATCATGTCGTGTCTCCTGACAACATGTGTTTAGCAGCTGATCTGGCTCATCCTAAAACATCCTAAAAAAAATAGGGTTGTGTTAAAATAAATGTACCTTTAGCTAGGTTTGGACCCAGAACACTCAGTCTTCAGACCAATACCCAAACCACTCAACCATGAAGGAATATAAAATGGCTGAAAGCAGGTGGGCGCTAGGGACAATGGAGTGGAAAACTCATTTCAAACCACTCAAACTAAATCAAACGGATTGTTTCCTTATCAATAACCCAAACAACATTTACAAATGTTTTTCATTCATTAAATTACAAGCATTGAGGGCAAAATCTAGGCTTCTTGTGCACCCAAAAAGAAAAACAGGCAGGAAAAAACACATGGTCACAAAAGAGATTAAAACGGCAGAGAAAAAGGTCACTTGGACCAAAAATTGCCAACTTTAGCAGTTGATTTCTCCTCCATGCCGTAGCATTTTCTACAGGTCTGTCTACCCCACAAAGTGACAGGACGTCACATGAGCCCAGAACTCCACGAATGCAGTCTACTATCAAATTTAAATGATAAATAAGCTGTATACGTGCCTAATGCACTGGATATCAATGAATGTTTTAGCATTGGAATATACCACTATTCCTGCTAAAAAAAAAAGGATAATTAAAAAAATTAAGATGCAAAATAGTGTTATTGCTTCCAAAATCACAATAATAAAACATAATAAGGACATTAGTGTGGTTGCCTCCGCATTAATGAATATTAAACTAATATTATAATAATATTCAAACTGTGGAATATTCAAACATGGGTTCAGCCAAGAGAGGTGAAAGTGTCAATGTTTATTTTTCACCTGTTTTCACCTACACATGCATGTATTTTATACTGTGCCTGAATTCATTTTTCAATTTTATTTGTATTTATAAATTCAAGGTCAAAAGGCATCATGCATGTACATTAGAGGTGTCACAACAGGGGGGGTTAAACCACTGTCGTGATTTACCTCTGGGCAAACAGGAACAGGACTGGCAGGCCTCCATGAACTCAGGCTTCTTTATTGATAAACAGGAACAGAAATAAACCAAACCTGGCTCAAGGGCCGATACAGTACATAAACATGAACACAAGGAATCAGGGAATGTGAGGTCGATGGACAGACAACAGGGTGCTACACAAACAGAACCTAAATACAGACAGAAATCAGGGAACAAACGCAAAACAAGTGGGAAAACAGAACAGAATGTCAAAACAAAAGTCACAAAAACAACAGAAAAGCAGTGGCCCCTACTGGCCACTGACCGAACCCCTCACTTGTTTTTGCCATTACACATAAATAGACCCATTGTTTTCACTAAAGAACCCCTTTTGTTGGGAGTGTTCCTCTCCAGCTGTTCTCAAAGTGCACTCAGTGAATGTCAGGTGTGTGCTTTTAGAAGAATATGTTCTATAATATGAATATGCCTGTATGGCGGGCATTCAGGCCGTGCTCTGATGTTACCCTCAATTTGCATTCCAAATCATCCAGATCGTTATGGTTTCAATTCAAAATGAACTCTGCTAATTTCACTGCAGATTCTTTTTTATACGGGTGTATGAACTCAGGTCAAGGCTTGAACAAAATGCAAATTAAAATCTGTCAAAACAAAATGGAAATTGATTGGAAATGTAATCCTTTGCATAACTATCAGTATGTCAGGAATTGCATATAAGTAATAAAGAAAAATATACCTCTAAGGCTTAATGGTTAGACCTCAGGCAAATCAGGTTGGGTTACATACAGTAGGAAAACTCTGCAGGGTGGATGTTCTGCAAGCATATCAATGTGGAATATGCCCAAAGAATGTATTTTAGTGTTTGAAATGGATGTTCAAATGGAAGACACTGTATTTGAAAGGTAGTTTACATGTTTCCTGTGTTTGTTGCATGCAACAAGAAGATGTTAGCAACTCTATGCAGGCTGTGTAGAATACAGACCAGTGGATTCTACACAGAAAAATGTCTCACTGTATTTCTCATTGTATATTACACCAGCAAAAAAAAGTCTCACTGTGTTTCTCATTGTATATTACACCAGCAGAAAAAAGTCTCACTGTATTTAGCAGTTTGACACTTGTAATTAGAAGACTGATTACTGGAGGGCTTTTAAATTCCTCTTCTAGAGGACTACAGTAGGGCGATGTTGTCCCTGAACAACACATGATTAAATCCATTAGCCAAGCCTTTCAGCATCTGAAACAGATATATGTTACAGCATGTAACAGAGAACTAAATCTTTATGGTGATTTTGCACTGTTGAGAATGACTATTTAGGCCTTCATTTAAATACATAATAGATGGCCTATAAATAATTGAATTAATTTTGTTCTATTCTAAAGCTAGACCCACAATGTAATGTAATGTAATTACAATTACAATTCTTTCTCATTTACTTAATGCTTTAACGAGGCAGTGAAAATGATGTCAAATATAATTTATAACAGTACATTAATTTGCATTGTTAATGCCTAGTATGTACCATATATACAGAATAGCCAGGGTAGTGTGATGGAACAGTATTGTGCAAATGCAAAAATGTCACAGTTGTGTGTATGAGCATGTTTAGTGTACATATCTCAATTTGATACAACTCATTCAAGACAAAACTACCAAATAATTCATAGTCACCTATTTGTAAACTCTTTTCACTTCATGGTGGGTGCAATATTGATAATTTTTCTATTGTTCAGGCTATCCTCTAAAGCTTCGGAACTTTCAAAGTTCTACTGTTATTGGTAGTTGTAATCCATTAGTTCATTTTTGTATTGAATGTGATTGTGTCACATTATTTTTTTAGCTGGAATTTGGCACCTCACTTGCTCCTACAGTTTTTGAAATATTGTAATGGTTCTAGCTTCAAAACATTAATATTTGTAGTTGCTCGCTTGCATATGATCGATTGATCAGGGCATGAGGGTTGATTGTTTAAAAAATCGATTTTTGTGGTCGAGCCCCTTGGGGAGAGAGAGAACGGTTGAGTCACCTTTAAAATTTTGGGCCAGAAATGGACCAAAAGCTTACAAAAACCCAAATGCGAAGAAACTGATGCGGAGCAAAACACATAAACAGACTTCAAGAGGTTAAAGCTTATGTCAGTTACATACAAAAAAGTTGTCACTGTTCGTTGTGGTTTAATTAAAAATGATCTACCCGTCAATGCAGCTATGCATTCAGTCATCATTACCCATAAATGGCTTGGTTAGAGCCAGCGAATTATAGCAAACAGGCAAGCACACTGCAGAAAAGCGTCTAGTCACTTGCACCAGCAAACTGACAACAGTATAGCACAAACACAATTGCTCCTCTGATGTACGTAGATGATAGACAAAGATGATCAGAAGTTCAT
This sequence comes from Brachypetersius altus, assembly GCA_037974465.1. NCBI lineage: Eukaryota > Metazoa > Chordata > Actinopteri > Characiformes > Alestidae > Brachypetersius > Brachypetersius altus. Next base: position 4,989 of record JBBPDB010111606.1, read on the forward strand.
AATTACTAACTGTATTTATTAACTGTTTGTCTCTCGTAGGTGAGATCTGGAGCTAATGGATGACTGACCACACTTCCAGAAGACCAGAAGCTGTTTCTTCCAGAAGACCAGAAGGACTATCGTTTCTGAGCATTGGCTTTGCTTTCATTACTGGTACGACTCCCTACAGTGTTGCGGATTACTGAAGAAGTTTTATTTAATTGTGCTGGATCACAGTGCAGAATGAGAACTCCTCTGCTTTTAATGGTGTGGCTGAATTTCTGGTATGAAGCCAGCGGGACTCTGAGGACTATAGGGGGTCTGAGGAGAACAGGCTGGGAGCACACAGGAATGGCAGGAGATGGGCTTTCACTGAGACGCAGCAAACGAGGCTGGATGTGGAACCAGTTCTTTCTGCTGGAGGAGTATACAGGATCTGATGATCAGTACGTGGGAAAGGTATGGTAACTTTTCTGTTATGTCCTTTCTCATAGAGAAATATGTACAAAGCATAAGTCATAATCTACTAATGCATGTGTAGGAAAAGGTTTGTGAAAGGAATTGGGGCTTTTTTGTTATTTATTTATTGTATTTTCCTGATTTTAAAAAATACATTGTTGTCAGTTCAAACCTTGCATTTCTTATTTTGGGTCATTTTCAGAACACTCTTGTCAGGTCTAGGTACAGGGACTGTGGGAGGCTGCCAGAGGCCACCATTGTATTATTTGGGCATTTGGGACTTTTATGTTCACAGGGTTCACTGGGTGTTGGGTTTATGTATTATTCACAGCTGGGTTGTGTTTCAGTTAATTGATTGGGTTTGTTTATTGGTTCCTGTCTTTGGTTTGTACACAATCTGCTCTTCACCCTATGTGTAATACTGTAGCACACTGCACTGACACTTTACGCTGCACTCACACTTCACATTATGCAACTTAGCCTGTGATTAGTTATTGTTGCTACTTATGTTTTTGTGATTACTTATTACTTATCTTTATGTTCTGCCTGAGAATGGTGGTATTCAATGGTATTCAAATAAGCATTTCATTGTGTTTTGTACCCTGTACCTTGTACATATGACGATAAACCTCAACTTCAACTTCACATTTAAAGAAGTTTTGGTTTATGCACTGTTGTTGGTACACCATCACATTTGCGTTGATTTCTCCTGTGTTTATAGAAACTACAGTTTTGGAGTCTGGCTCTCAGGACAGTTTTGTTTTGTGTTTGTTTTGGAAAATAAAGAATGGAGCACTTTGAATTTGACTGGTACAAGTGTGTCTGCTTTGCGTGCCTGGAGCAGGAAGCAAAACATGACAACTTTGTCCTATATAGTGAACATTTCAGTAGAAATAGTCAAAAATGATTTTTTCCTACTCCTGGAAAATGTTTTATTCTATCAGCAGCTTAACTGCTTAACATAATTTCATACTAAAAATATAAAAATAAAAATAAATACAATTAACCTTCTTTATAAATCCGCACTGATTTCGAGTAACAGCTTCTTCAACAGCTACACATCCTTTCAGGATCACAGAGTTGAGTTTTTCCTCTTGAGGGAGAAGGATCTACATAACACCTGTGTTTTTGTTTCTGATCTCAAGAGAAAATGGAGCTTGATTTTCTCCTCTCTCTTAAAGGCTTTAATCGCTGTTTGTTTTATGCAGCAGTTTTAGTGGTCTACCAGGTGTTGCAAAGTTATTAGAAATCTCAACTGTGTTTTGGGAATTTCTGTTTTTTCACTTTATTCTTCACCTTCAGGCATTTCAGATAAACATGAGAAAGAAATATATGAGGCAGCTGAGGCATGCGGATATTGTCTTAAAGAGGGGACAATACGTCAGACCTTTGGGAGCAGCTTTTGTTGGGAGGGCACCACTTTAGCTACAGTAACTGTAACAATAAGATTAGAGGGATTGGACGTTTCTTTAGCTGTATAATGTGAGCAGCCTTTTTTATATATTGGTTCTATCTCTTGACGCAGATGTAGGTATAGTGTACCTATAGGGCTCGTCCCTCTCTCTGTTTCAAAAAACTGAAAGCCTCAAAATAAGCTTTACTTTTTGGCACTCACCTAGTTTTGTCCACTGTTAACAAATGCAAAGTGGTTTATACTTTTTGTCTTCTGTGAACATTCATACCATAGCACCAATAGCAGATTGTGAGGAAAATCCCCTCCAGCCCTGTAGATTCACACAGTTGGTATCTGTGATACCATAGCATACCATTTTATTTATAAAGCACTTTAAAACAACAAGGCTGACCAAAGTACTGTACACTACAAACAAACATAAAACACAAAGACACACAAGCCAATGAATAAAAGAAACAGATACAAATAAGAACTGAGTTTAATTATAAAATAATAAATTATAATAAAAATATATACCAGCAGAAAAATAAAACAGGTACAAAAACCACTTAAGTCACCACCTCACACTGGGTTGAAGGCCAGGGATTAAAAGTGTGTTTTTAGACGAGATTAGAGTGCAGGGGTCTGCTTAACATGGCTTTCCAACAAGTCATTCCGTTCCGTTCAGGAGTTCATACAAATAAAATGGGGCAGAGCCATTCAGAGACTTAAAAACAAATAACAGAATTTTGAAACGGATTCTAAAACGAACTGGAAGCCAGTGAAGTCAAGCCAAAGTTGGGGTAATATGCTCTCGCCTGCTTATACCGGTTAAAAATCGCTCTGTGGCATTTTACACCAGTTGTAAGCGGGCCAGGGAGATTTACAGTAATCAAGGCGAGTGGTCATAAACGTGTAGATCACTGTTTCGAGATTACGTTTGGACAGAACAGGCTTGATTTTTGACCACTGCCTCAACTGGAAAAACAGGACTTTACAACGTAATTTACCTGGCTATCCAACTTTAGAGTAGGGTCCATTCTAACACACCGGAAGACAGCTCCAAGTGGCAGCAGGTACAGAGAAAATAAAAGAGGACCAAGAATGAAGCCTTGTGTTACCCCCAGGGAAGTGCAGCGGAGGTGGAAGTAAAATCACTGATACTAACACAGAAACTTCTTTCTGAGAGATAGGACCGAAACCATATGGTGAAACCAGTGTGAAATATGGTGTCATGTATTACACGGAGTGAAACACAATGGGATTCCTGACTATTATACCAACAGGGACTTTAATAACATTGTATTCAAATGCATAGACCTTAATGTGGAGTAGGTCCCCACTTTGCAGCTATAACAGCTTCCACACTTCTTGGAAGGCTTTCCACAAGATGGAATGTTGCTGTGGGAATTTGAGCCCATTCATTCTGTAGAGCTTTTATGAGGTCAGGCACTGATGAAGGATGAGGAGGCCTGGCTCTCAATCTCTGTTCCAGTTCATCCCAAAGGCATTGGAGGATCTCTGAGTAGGACAGTCAAGTTCGTCCACACAAAACTGATCTAATACCTTTATGAACCTTGCTTTGTGGACTGGGGCATGATCATCCTGGAACAGAAATAAGCTTTACCCATATTGTGTCCACAAAGTTAGAAGCATGACGATGTCGAAAATGTGTTGATATGCTGAAGCATTAATATTGTCCTTCATCCAGAGTAAGGGGCCTAGCCCAAATCCTGAAAAACAGGGGTGTCCCAATATTTTTGTCCATATAGTGTATTTTAAAGCTCCACCTTCTCAAAGTCTGCAGTAAGTTAGATTGCTTGAATTCTTATGCAGACAATCACAGTAAATCCATCTGAAAGGAGAGAACAAATTCAAAATCTGTTTGAGAATTACATGTCTGAGACATTGTTGACAGCCCCAACTCTTTTGGGGCTGTCAACAATTAGGTTAACATTGTAACATTGTAGATTTTATTGCTGCAAGATACATAGATTTTATTGCTATTCCATGGAGGATTATGCTTCTCAAAAGTAAGCTGGCTAATGTTCATGCTAGTTGCTGGTATTGCGATTTCTTTAGTTATGTATCATTTAATATTTAATTGATTTAATTGATATTCTGCTGGTTTTATCATACAGGTGTGCTTTGTGTGACGTAAATAACACATATTGTATATATTGTAATATTTTGACAGGTAACCTAGTTGTGGTTGTTATTTGTGATTGCTGTGGCAGGCTCATATATCCATGCTTATTTGTCTCTTTAGTGAGACTCCTAGAGCTTGTGGATCACTCTTAAATGGCAAAAATTTAGACTTTTCAGTTAGCTGATGATAGTAAAAGGTTACTCATTTTCATTCAATGAACTTGCTAGCCTTGACACAAATACCAAAAACATTGTTATGCAATGTAATTTCTTTTTATTAAAAATATCACTATCCTCTGTTGCATCCCGATCTTGCAATGAATCAGAAACTAGAGCCAGCAGCTGTTCTTACCCCTGTGTGCATCTGGCCGGTTTAAACTTTCCTTTGAGAAACTGCCTTAGTCTATGTGAGTGTTGCTGTTTCTAATCTGACTGTTTTTCATACTGTTTTTCTCTATGACCCCCTCTCTTATGAAACGTTCAATATTAATTTTGAAACACTTTTAAATGTAGTGGTCTATTAGTAAATGTATCTAGGACAGGTCATTTTCAGATTTGGCCTCTATTAGTGTTTCAGTTAATCTCATAAAATCTTAGTCAATAGTCAATATGTTAGTCCCCAGTAAATAAACCCGCAAAGGTAAATAAACCCACCTTGAGACGTGGAATCTGTGATTTGTTTGTGTTTCTTCCGTGGACCAATTGATTCCTACATTGTGAAAATAAAACAGTAAAGTTGTTTTATGGTGAAAGAGGCTTACCATAGAGGCTGCTGTTGTTTAGTTTTTGTTAAAAGGACTTTTACTTTGAAAATGGTATGTTTGTGTCTGTAGTCATGTTCTGTCAGCTGTTTGATTTTTTTTGAGTTAGTGATCGTTATGTGATTGGTTTCTGTCGTCTTCTGTTATGTACTTGAGTAGCCCACCTTCATTTGCCCTCCGCATTCTGAAACACGGCGCGTTTAGCCGATGCTAACCTCCACTAGGCTGATAATGCTAGCGCTTGGGGCATTACGTAGCCAGTGCAGATAAATCACTATAATTACACTATTAACAGGCTCAAAATAGTCCCACACTTGATTTCTAGAATTTTGAGGACCCTGACATTTATAGCAAGACATTGAGAACTTTGAAATTGCACAGGTAGTTTATTAAAAAGACAATTTATAAAGACAGTACATTCAGGGAATTTTCTGGTCGCCGCCATCTTGAAATTAAGGCACAATAAGTCGACTGACGAATGTGTGGGACGCATGAAGGTGGTCTACTTGACAAAAGTTCATACTCGTTATCATGTTTCAATACACCCCAGGTCCATTTCACACCAAGCTTCTCCTTTAAGTTCCAAGAGTTTTGTGTTTAGTTGCTGGTCAACCCTCACTATGCTCCTCACACTACCCGTTCCTCTTGTGTCGCATGTTGTATGTATGCTTAGTGTTTAAGACGCTCGTGCCTTGTTATGTTTGTATCCTGTGTAGAGTCTTTTGTTAATGAAAATCTGGATTTGTGCCTCGTCTCACTCCCTGTGCACGGCCTGATGTGACACAGCTACCATCCACCAAAGAATAGCTGATTGTGTGCTTGGGTTGCACTTTCATTGCTCCGATGTGGCTTCAAGCTGATTTTAGTACTGCAAATATATATCAGTCAGGAAATAAAAGTATGTGTCTTCAAATAAAACTAGCCTTGAAATGAATTAAGGTTTCTGTATAACACTAATTGAAATGTGTGGCATAATTCAATTGACATGATTTATTTATTTGACACTTAGTTAAGGTATGAACAAATGTTTTTAGATCTCACCAGTGTTAAAGACATTCAGAACCCTCTAACATCATTTTTTTAATCCTGGAAGTTAGTTAACGTAGTTTAGCTCCAGCATCGGATCTGGACTGCTTTAAGTGTATAATGTGAACAACCTATATTATATATCCAGTATCTATATCTTGATCTATATGTGGGGCAGGGACAGTGGGTATAAATATGTTAGTATGGTGAAGCCCTCCCTCTCTTTCAAAGAACAAACAACTTCATGTAGTTTATTACAGTATATGAGAATGACTGTGTCAAACACAGGAGCCATTTTAGGGCATTTTTAAATGAATCACATTCTGAGCCCTTTTCCATCGCTGCAACTTCCACACCTCACCGAACACAAGTTGCAACAACAAAAGAACATCCAGTACCCAGAATAAGAATGAGTTCTACAGTTTCCTTCATGCAGATGTTTAAGAGCAGTGGACAGCCAAAGAAGCTTCAGAAGAAGTAGCCAAGCATGAATCTGAATAAGGGTAACAGACTTTGAAGTTTGCTCAGGAATAGCAATGTACACTACGTTGGATTATGTTCCGTTCCGTTAGTCTGATTGAATCAGTGCGACGTCAAAGACGTTTTGTGCTGACTGCTGTCGAGCTCACTGCTGCCGGTTATCCTTGTCATTTACAATAAAGCATTTAAGGTTGCGTGTCCCTCCCTGAGGTCATGCTAGGTTCTGGCAGAATGAAAACATGAGGCCTTGTCAAGACGAAGTAAGCAGGAGCACAATGAAGCCCTCTGATTGCGCTAATGCAGTCCATTCAGGAACTCATGGGTTAGAGGTCATTTCTGTAATCCTGGCTTCAGTGATACAGGCTGAATTCTTTATCCAGTGTATGGCACAGAGAGAGAAACAGAGAAAGAGCGTTATTCACTCCCTGCGAGAGGAAGTAGCAGAGATAGACATTTAACATTCCTCCAGTTCACTTCGAGGACAAATGTCCATCCAGTGTTAGAGGCAGTTAAATCTCAGATGTGGAAAGAAGTGATGGCTTGATAGAGCACCAATATCATACTGAGCAGCTAATATTATATTTTTGTAAAGAGATCAAGTCACTATATAAATAAAACTCTTAATGATACTGAAACCTTGTATATCTGACACAGATACTGATGCTTTAATACTGTAATTTAAACTTTAAAATATATCAATACTGCTTATCCTGCTTACCGATTCACTTATTGATGCTATTCACCTAATTTGGTCCAAAAAATAAAAACATCAAAATGTGAAAAATTTTAAGTTATTGCTTTTTTTGAGAAATAACAAGCTAAACTGTTACCTGAGTTTCCTGTATCTATAAGGAGGGATTAACACTTGGAAGAAAAGGGTGGTGTACAGAGCATCACTCCTGTCCCTTCTAGTGATCCAATCTAGCACTGACCATTTGAAAATGGCAACTTTGTTAGATTTTATTAATGTTGTATAAATTACTGGTAGTCGCTACATTTGTCCAAGTGTTTATCCATATTTTGGTTTTGATCAGTTTGGAATTGGTACCAATTTAGTACCAGTTCTAGATATTACCCCTAACCTTGGAATGGCATACTTAGTCTTAGACTAAAAAATAGCTTGCTCAAACACTCTATACTAATCAGGTGAGATTGATTGTACATGGGGTAGTGTAAGTATTATCAGGGCATTGATTTTATTACCAGCGTTTTTGATAGCCACCGTTGTGTGGCTGTAATGAAATACTGGCTTTTCCAGTTTCCGCTTGTGTGTTTGGTTCATTAGAACTGGAATGTTTTGAGTGTTTTTACTATTTGATCTATTATTGTTTGGTGAAGTTTTATCATTGGACTTTTCTTATCTGACTCTCGCTCTGGAGCTTCTACCTGTTTATTGGAGACGGATCTATGTAGTTTTATTGCTTTTTTACTACTTTCTTCGATTGCTATCACCTAAACCCCTGATACCTCTGAAACCTTCACCTAAATCCCTGATACCTCAACCTGACCTAGCATTCCGCAAGCAAGTTTTCTCATTCTCAGTTTTAATGGCCGCTTTGCTGGTTTTGTGGATGAAACAATCCTGAGTGATTTTTCTTTTTGGTTCGTTTGTGTTATTGTAGTCGACTGGCTAGAATGTGTAGTGGTTTGTGGTTTTTTTTTGGGTTGAGTATAAAATAGGGACTATAGCCTTAACTTATTCCTTCAAGTGGCTTTGGTCTGACTACAATTTATGGTTGTCTAGACTAAGTAACTGTAGTTACTTCCGAGATAAACAATTATGTACCTTGCTGCACTTTCACTTCCTCTGATGTATGAAGCCCTGTCCCTGGCCAGTGGCATGGGACCCCAGCGTTAGAGCTTTGTCCCCACAGCCAACTGAGATTGAGGAGCTTTTCCAGTGGTCTGTCCTCTAGGTGTCTTGTTAACAGCTGAAACATTTTTACCACCTGTTGTGATACACATGTACTGGACCCAGAGAGTTCGCTGCAACTTAGCGTACCACCCTATTGCTGTACAATACCCAGCTTTATGTCCCAGTAAGCTCCAGATCTGGGCCTGTTTCTTCTGCAAGGAAGCTGATTGCCTTGGTGATACTACATGCAGGGTGTCCAAAGACTTCCTTCAAGTCTCTCCAACCTTACTACAGAAACCGGTACCCAATTAGGTTGTATATCAGCGTCTTTTCATTCAAGTGTCATGAATCATAACATCATCCTCAAGTAGTATGCGAGCTTTGAAAAACAAATTCATCCTGTAGTTAAGGCCAGTTTTTATCAGCTTGTGTGAATTGCAAAGTTTTTCTAGAAGCACCAGAAAACAGTTGTTCTTGCTTTTATCACCTCACAACTTAATTATTGCGACTCCTTATATGTGGGTTTACCTGAGTCTGTGCTTTTTACCTTCAGCCTGTTCGAAATGGAGCAGCTAGATTCCTAATGAGTTTTAGCAAAAGGAACCCGTTTTATCCTGTGCTAGCTTCTCTCCACTGATTGCCAGTTTTGAGACTTAGAAAAGATTTTGAAATGTTATTGTTTGTTTTTACAGCTTTGCATGGGGCTGCTCCTTTCATTTTAAGCCCAAATAGTGTTGGATTGGTTTTACTTGAGAGCTGTGATTAGTGACAAGATCTTTTAATTCTGTACAAATTTTGTAGTTTATATTGTAGTTTATATAAGCCTTAAGTAATAATTCTGGAACAAATTACCTTCTATAATTCGTAGAATCTGGAACTCCCTCAAAAAAAACATTCCTGCTTGAATCAACTTCAAAGTAATAGAAAATGTTTCTTAGAGACAACTCTAAGTGACTTTACTTCCCTAGGTGAAGTAAAATATGTACACTGTCTGAAGTGTACATATTATCTTACAGAAAGGAAAACATAGCCAGCATCATGAAAAATAATAATTACAATGCAAATGAAGATATTGTAAATGTAGTACAACATATTGGATTTGTTCTTTTTCCTCCAATGTCTGATACATCTTTTTTTCTGCTGGTATTGGTTTGGCACAGCTTTCTTTCACAATTTCATCTACCTGTTCTTTTATTTCAGTGAAAGTGACAATCTGATCATACGTGAACACACCACTGCACACAATGTGAACAGCACGAAATACTTCCTCTGCATTTAACCCATTCACCAAGTAAAGCAGGGGGCAGCTACGAACACAGCACCCGGGGATCTGTGTGTGGGGACGGTACCTTGCTCAGGGTACCTCAGAGGTGTCTAGCGGTCTTGGGAATTGAACCCGCGACTTCCTGATCACAGGGCGAATGCCCTAACCACTAGGTCATCAGTGGTTAGGGCACCAGTGCTGCTTGGAGGTGGTGGTGTTTTAATGTGTGCATGTCTTTTAAACAGCACAGAAATAGAAGAGAGGACCACAGTTACCAGAAAGCAAGCTGAACTGGAAACAGTGGAGCAGCAGATCCATGAATTAAGCAGTTACCTGACTTAATTCTCTGAAAAGAGAGATCTCTTCTCGCATTGCTATGGTGGTCTGCTCAAACCCGAATCCCACCACTGAGGAAAAAAGAAACGTACAATATGGGTCTGGTGCAAAAGCGGAATTGTAACTGTGGCCTGTGGTAGCATAAAGCTATTTACAATCTCATGAATATTTATTTGTTGGAATAATAAAACTTTTAACACTCTTTAATGTTTTATTTAATACACCTTGTTGATTTATGTAACAGCTGTCCACATGTTGGTCTCACTTCTTCACTTCTTGTTTAATGAGTAAGATAAAGATCTGGTGAGATGGGGCTGGGAGATAAATGTTTTTTGCTTCTTACATGGAGTTGACATTTTGATAGCACTGGAATATATTAGAATGGGTCATTTGTTATTTTAATTTCCTCAAGAAGCTGCACAATTTTTCCTGTGGTCATTGAAGCTAAAAGAGTCAATTTTACATCAGTGTTGTACAGAGATGGGGACTCAAGTCTGAGACTCGGACTCATGTTGTACTTAAGTCGCACAAACAAAGACTTGTGACTTGACTTTAGACTTGCCCTCAATGACTTGAGACTTGACTCGGACTCGGGTGCTGTGACTCGTGAGTCATAACTCGTAAACGATATTCAGTTGTAATCACGGGGCGTGGCCAATTAGCATATCTTCTTAACATTCACTCAAAGACTTGGGACTTGACTTGGACTCGAGCACAAAGACTTGAGACTTGACTTAGACTTGTGAACATCTCTGATACGTATTAGTGTTAGAAGAAAAGGACTCGAAGGCAGGATAAAGCTGTAAAACACAAGCTTTCACCTCATGTTATCTTACATGTTCAGAATGCAGAAGTGCCAGAGCTGACTGGGGCAGGTCTTGAAAATCTTGTTATATAAGGAGCTGATGGATCTTCATGGTGCCTACACTTGTGTCTGTAACAAGAACAAGTTGAAACACAAAAACTGCAATAAAACAGTGAAACCCTAGAAGGCCCTCTTGTCCTCTCCACATGTCTAACCTGATGTGTCACAACAGAACTGTTATTGTAGAAAACGTAACTGAGACTATAGTGGAGGTAGCTCAGCGGGTAGGATACTTGCCGCCAGACCAAGATGGCATGGGTTTGAAACCTACCTTCACTGTGTCCTTGAGCAAGACCCTTAACCCTAAGTTGCTCCAGGGAGACTGTCCCCTGTAGTTAGGGAATAGAAGCTGCTTTGGATAAAAGCGTCTGCTAAATGCCATGAATGTAAATATTAGATCATCTAACCATTCACCAAGAAACTAACAATATTCACTGAAGATTACAAAGATTGTAACAGAAGAAGGATATAAATAGCCAATAATAAAAGTGCTAAAGTGGCGTAGACAGTGATGAAGTGCAGCACAGAACTCTTCTCAGAACGTTCTGAGAGAATACAAAGCCTGGTAGTCCATTCTACAATACAGAAAAAGAACCCTGGCATTTTGGCAGGGATTTTTTTATGTTTTTCTTATTAACCTAAAGTTTTTTTTCTTATACTTGGTAAACGACATGAACTGTGTAAAGTACAAAACAAGGGCACAGTTCTTAAAATCAGTGAAAAAAAGCTATTTCATGACTAATAGCGCCCCTTGTGGATAGCTTTAAGTGAGCTTAAAATTAGTAATATTAAGGGATAAATAGTAGTATTGACATAAGATATTGCACATGAAGACTACTGCAGATAAAATATTGCATGTGATGAAGTGATTCAGTAAATGTGTCACCAGTCACAAGCCGGTCCAATAAACCACATTGTTTCAACAGCTTCAAGAAGTAATTTGGCTAAAGATAAGTGAGCCAAATTAAACCTTAAGATGATTTTACCATTTGTTGGCAGCTGGTGGCATGGTGGTCAGTAATGTGCCCTTGCAATTGGAAGGCCGTGGGTTTGATTCCCAGGGCTTCCAGTGGCACCAATGCGGTACCTTTGAGTAAGGGACAATCCCCACACACTGCTCTCTCTGGGGGCTGCCCACTGCCTAAATTGGTGAATGTGTTAAATGCAGAGAAAGAATTTCACATTGTTCACACCGTGTGCTGTTGTGTGGTGTGTTCGCTGAGCCTGTAACAGAACGCTAACAGAACAGGCACATAGTGTTCTCCTCCCAGTGTGCTGATACAACTAGGATTCTGGTGCAGCTAGGAACTAGACATTACTAAACTGGGGAAAACAACAAAACAAAATCCAGATCAAAAACAGGAACTCAATAGAAAAAATGAACAAAGATTACCAAAGACTAACAATTAAACATAGCTAAGGAAGGTACAGAGGGGCTGGAGCGAGGCCAAACAGGAGACAAGACCAGGAGAGAAACTGGACAGGATGGACCTTACAGGATGCTGGGGTCAGTATGTATTAGCTGCATGGAGTGCCTGAATCCTGTCTGAATTTGTTCTTGAAAATCATTATAAACCCCACAAAAGCTGCAGAGATGGGAGAATAAGGAGGCCAGTACATGGAGAGAATAGGAAACATCATAAAGATAGATATCATAAAACTGCAAGTCACAGTCTATTCCATAATTCACACAAGCTGCGTTCCAAATCACACCCTTCTGCACTGTAGGTTTCGGGGAGGGGGGGGGGGGGCTGCAAAACTAATGAACCTGCTATAATGGGTCTGGCACCTGTGGATATTCCAGCATGACTGTACCCCAGTGCACGAAGCAAAGTCCATCAAGACATGGTTGGTTGGGTGAGTTCGGTGTGGAAGAACTTGACTGGTCCACACAGAGCCCTGACCAGACCTCCTCCACCACTTTTAATGCCTGAACTCACAAATGCCCCGCAGAATCACTCCAGAATCTTGTGGAAAGCCTTCCAAGAAGAGTGGAAGCAGTAAAAGCTGCAAAGTTGTATGAAGTAAGTGATCCAAAATTGACTCAAATGTATAAAAAGACGAATAATTTTGCAAGATGCCAAGTATAGGCTGCTGTGACGCACACTGTTTGTGCAAGAGGATTTGGAAGTGATGCGCGTCACATGCAGTCACGGCTCCTGGTCAATATTTTTGGTGAAACAAACCAGTACACAAAACAAACTCAGTACCTTGCCGTGCACCCTGGGCAGACAACCTGTCTTCTGCCCTGATTCTTCTTCACCTTTCTGCAGCCTTCGACACGGTTAACCATCAGATCCTCCTGGCTTCTCTCTCCAGCCTTGGGATTTTGGGCACAGCCTGGCAATGGTTTGAATCCTACCTTGATGACTTCCCAAGTGGGAATAGCTTATGATATCCAAACTCTCACAGTGTCATGATTATTGGCAGGAAACTATGACCCCTGATGTGGGCCTGTTAAGAACTAATGGCACCTGGTAAGGTAATATGTATTGTGTGTTGGATGTATTATAGTTATTCTGCAGCCACTTATGAGCATAGCAAAATAGAATCTTTTTTATTGTCCTAAATGCATGCTTGATAAATATGTTATGAGCATATGCATCGCTGTACTGCACACTCTTTGCTCTTTATTTTATTACAGTAACACAAAATAACGTTGCTTTCTAAACATAAAAGCAGTATTCCCTGTGAATCTATTTTGTTTCCAACCAAACCTACTTAAATACGTATCAGGAGGAATTTTGGTCCACTCCTCTTTGCAGATCATCTCTAAATCACTAAGGTTTCGAGGCTGTCTCTGTGCAGCTCTGAGCTTCAGCTCCCTCCATAGGTTTTCTATTGGATTAAGGTCCGTGACCTCGCTTCTACCACTTCCTCCAAAGGACACCCTTCTCCCGCCGCCACCCGCCAATCCCCCTATTGAAAGTTATGACATTGGTTTTCAGCCCCAAAGTGCTCTTGGTTTCCATTTCTGTAACCATCTTGCTGGAAACCTTGTGGGCAGTCTCTCTGCCAGTGGTCTGGGCTGCCAAACACATAACAGCCATCCTCTCTTTCGCCCATCTTCTCAGCTTTTGCCAATACTTTCTTCCGGTTCCACAGCCTTGTCCTGTTCCACATCCTCCACAGCCCCTGCATCCCCCACGTTGCTCACCCCTGCCTCTCCCACCATTGTTGGTGTGCATTTTCATCAGAGACAGCACAAGACTGTCCATGTTGTTTTTTAACTTTTCCTCTTTTTCATCCCTTTTCGTGTTATTGTTCTTCATTATCTGCCGAGGAATTGTTTCATTCGTTTTCTTTTGGTATTTGTTCGGTTTGGGCTGCTGTGCTTCAACAGATGCTTCCTCTATACAATTTCTGTCTCGCTTGACTCTTGTGCAGGCTGTTGTCCACTAGTCAATGGCATCATTTCTCACCAGGCTGGAGGGACATATGTGACAGACATTATGTACGTGACAGACGACAGATAGAACACACCATACTGATTACTGATTGTGTGTGGAGAATAAGATCCTGCAAGGTAAAATACTGCAAATTATAGAATAAAACTGGTCTATACAGGTTAACTATACATTTTCCCCCACAAGAACGTGGATTCCAGATCTCTACTCTAGTCAGAGAACGTTCTCAGAGTAAAATGTGAGAACTACAAACTCTCTCATGTCACTCCACCACTGGGTTTAACTGTTGACCTTTCATCCTGTCACCCACTTTCCATAATTTGGTGCAGAAAACTGACATCTCGAGCGCCAACACAAACCAGGGAACCTTTCATATTAGGAGTGCTTCAGGTGCAAATCCATGCCGCTCACCTAACTTGACTATGTAAGATGAATAATCTAGTTTTTAGAAAGATTTTCTCAGATCATTTTGCTTGATTCTAGAACATGTTTTGTTTTTCTTTTACTTGTTATTTACAACGATTCTTGCGGTGTATTAGCCTTGGTAATGTCAGATCGAAAAGGTTACTGGGGATATCATCCGTCACTGTTAAATATTGACCAAAAATATCTTGGGCTAACGGCATGTAAGAGCGTGTGTGCTGTGGACTGGCCTCTGGCTCCTTGTTGTGAGAGAATCTTCTGACCCTTGCATGAAAAAAACAAAACAAAAAAAAAAACAACCTTGATTTCCCACTTCTCTATGACTTGTGGTGTTCTTCTCTATGGCTTATGTATTGTTGGGTTAGGTGTTGGTTGTTGTATAGATGCTCTGACTGCAGTATCTTAGTTAAATAGTTGACATGGATTTAAGCTGTTTTTCA